>CM066035.1:47588473-47753109 GCA_033557465.1 Ichthyophis bannanicus
CATTTTGTAGGGGATTTCAAATGCTAACAAACATAACATGTGGGATCAAGAGTTAGGGGATACACACGGCATAGGGCAGGTGATAGTTGCATTGCTCATGACTATGAGCGATGGGGTGTGAACCAGCAGATTCACACCCAGGGGGGGGGGGGGGACATGGGCCCGCCACAACTGCACCATGCGTCTGGTTCAGATAAGGTGTACACAATCCCCCCCAGGGGGAGGACTCAAGTGGTCAGATAAACAGTGCATATGTAGACCCTAATGAGCATGTGCAGAGGCTCACAATGGCTGTATGTTGATGACAGGATGGTTGCATCACAAAGGGTACAAGCCTGCACATTTTGATGCCTAGACAGGTGTATGCTATGCATGCAACTGACTGGTGGCAGGCCATCGGGATGATTGTTCAGAGTCACACAAAGGGGGGGGGGCGGGGAAGGTAGCCCTGAATGTGCATGGTAGCAGGATGGTGGCAGCAGAAGGCAGAGAGGGTAGGGCTAGGTGGCCCAATTGTCCCCAATGGAGAGGAGGTAATACATGGAGTGAGTGCAGGGATCATGTGTTGGGTTTCTGTTTGCTCTATGACATATTCACAACGTCATCCTGCAAAAGGGACCCTACGAGTGGGGGGCAATCAATTTGTCACCATGGGAAAAAACACTTTTTAACGGTTTCAGAATCCAATGCGGTATTGTGTTAAATTGCTAAGGGGATCTCTAGATAATATTGAAAGATGGGGTATCCAAAAGGAAGATGAAATAGGTTAATGTGGAGAGGTTGCAAAGGTAGGCACCAAAGAACATAAAAACCTCGACGTATGGGTACATGATGGCAATGGTCCACATTGGGAAACACAACCCCAGGAAAAAGATTTTCGACATAATTCGTTTGATAACATGTTTTAGCCCATTACTAACAGTGGTCCTCAAGCAATAGGACAAACCACCTTTATCACAACACTTATTATACAGACACGTAGAGGCCTATGGCCCGACACAGGCCGTATTTTCCTTTTTCCTCTGCAGGGACAGGTTTATCAGGTTAAACCACACGTCCACATGTGTGTTGGACAGGACCTGATCAAACCAAAGGGGGGACGCACCGGAGCCCCTCACCTCTCCAATGTAATACAAAAACGCATTCTGCCATCCCAAATATAATTAACCAGCAGTGCATCCACGCAAGGGCGAAGCCTTGTTGTAACAATGTGGAAGTGGAAAATGTGTTTACAGGAAGGCTCCCCACCTTGCACGGATGCAGCAACTGGTTAATATATATTTCGGAGATAGCAGAGAGGTTGTGTGTTACTGCATTGAGAGGTGAAGGGCCCCTGTTGCGTCTCTGTGGTTGAATAGGGTCCACCTATCTCAATACACTGTGGAAGGTGTGGTTTGGCCTAATAGCGCTGCCCCTGAGAAGGAACCAACGGACCACGGCCTGAGTCGGGCCATAGGCGCATAGTTTCTGGATGAATACGTGTGGTGCTAAGGTGGTTCGATCCTATTGCTGTCACACGTTTTCCCTGGGCCCTGTATGTGCATGTGGTACGTGCCCTGCTGCTGGTACCTACTGTATGTGCAGAGACAGTCCATAGGTGTGTCTGGCCAAATCAAACAATGATGTGACGCGATATGTAGGTTAATGGGCATGTGTGGCATACCCTTTGGTCGCCTTGCACACAGTGTGTTGCACATACTGTACGCATGTATGTGTCTCACACTGTTCGGTATTGTGCACACCGAGTGTGTGTTTGTGTAGTCACACACATTTACAGTCCTGGTAGAGTGTGCACACCTGTTAGTGTATGTACAAAGAACATAAGGGTTATCTGCGTGAACATTTTTGCCCACCCACCTTCACTGTCCCGATGTGACGAGGTGGCATGGGCCCGCAGCTCAGCTCTCAGAACATCCTCCCCGGTATCCCGTTGTGCTGGTGGTGCTGCGTCAGCTGTTCATTCAGCCAAACGTTGTGTGGTGAGGCTTGTTGGAGGCTCAGTGTGGCCCCTCCTGGGGACAAGGACTCACCCCCTGCAGCAGCACTCTGCAGCCGCAGCATTTTCATGCCCCTCCATGTCAGATGCCTCCCACACCTCCCCTCCTCCTCCTCCTCCTCCTCCTCCTCCTCCTCACGTGGCCGGACTGTGCTGTAGTCACCTGTATTGTAGACAGACACAGATCAAACACATATGTGTGCTGTACAGCTACATTTATGTGTGTGTTCAGGGGAAGGGATATGTCATGTTTTGGTTACACTGCATGTGTGCTTCAAACATGACCCCATACATAACATGGACCTGTTCCAGGGGATCTGGTGTGTGTCAGAGCCCTGCACACCCTGTGAGTCCTCCGTGTTCCAATATATGCTCCCATGTGCATTTCACACGCAGTCCATCTCCCACCCCATCTGGCAGTGGCAGGTGCACACAGGGCTGCACATCACCAACAGGTACACCTTCATTGGCAGCCCCTGTTTGAGTGTGCATGCCATTGCATAGTGCATATCCCCATGGGACATACTGTATATGCAGTTGTTACATGTGTATGCCACATTCTGACAATGTGGTGGAACTCGAACTGTACATGATAGTGGGACCATTGACAGGCACATGCAGCACTGTGCGTAGAGTATGTCAGATGCAACATAACACGTCCCGGGCAGATACTCCATGACAGTAGAGGTGAGGCGCGGCAGTGTCAGGGGTGTGGGTCAGGGTTACCTAACATCACCTGTCTGAATTTTTTGGGAAGTGAGGGATGTGTGACACATGTTGTTTTGGTCCCTGCCAGCTGACAGTGGACCATGGGGAGACTCGGCACTTCATAGATATCTGCAGCTGTGCGTGTCCACGACATTTCCCAGTGGGAACATATGTCACCATACCAACACAGGCCATGTATTGCTGCAACACAGGGTCAGGGAATGGTTGACACATCTGCCCTTATTCCCTGGGAAGACTTGTATGACCACACATGGCCAATGCAGTGTGTGCAACATGTGACAGGTAATCTCTGTTTACGCCATGCATTCCGTGGTGCCTGCTGTGTGCTACTCATAGCGCAACTAGAGACATACACCGTACTTCACCATCAACCACAATTGTCGCATTGTGCACATGTGATTGACCGTGCACATGTGCTAACTGTGGTTTTGAGGGGTGTGGTAGCACAGTCACAGATTGTGTGCGTTTGCGGATGTGCATCACCTACACACATGGCATATCTGCTGGCGCCATATGCTGCATAGTTTTCAGGGAACCCACCCTTTCAGACGATGCTTGACATGTGTGTGAGAGGTGTAGGTCCCCTCACATGTTGGGGTGGGGGCATCTCCTTCAAGGGCGTCTCATTGACCATGCAGCTGACATCAGACCCTGGCCTATGTTGGCAATGTGACAGCTGTGTCACGCATAGCTAGTCCTGTGTTGCTCGGTGTATTCCATCTGGTGTTGATGTCATGCTGTGGCCTTAGAGGGGGGGGGGGGGCATGCCATGCTCACACACACACAGACACCATGTACCCAGATGGGGCTATGTTGGCAGGTGTGTCTCATGCAGGTGGATGCAGCCACCTATGTACTCAACACACAGAACACATGGCCAATCAGCTAGAACACCTCACCTCGGGGGTGGGGGACGGCTGGCCCAAATATCGGACACGGCACAGCAGGGGGCACACTGCGCTATGCAGAGCCAGCTGCTCACACAGAGCGGGACAGGGAGACACAGAGGAGGTGAGAGCAGAGTAGGGAGGTGGAAAACAACCTGGGGGCCATGACATTGTCTCTGCAGCTGACACCTATGACATAGAGGGGGAAACAATGCCGAGCAGAGCAGCATTCGTAGTGGAGGTGATTCACCACAACACAGCATTTGCCTGGGATATTCAGGGCCTAACATAACCATCTGAGAACAGGTGAGGTGTGGGGCACTGGGAGACACAGAGTTGATGGCTATGCCTATGGAGGGCATAGCTAACCCGTGAGAAGGAGAGCAGAGTGGCCACATATGTAACAAGATATACCCCAGTACAAGGTACATGGTGTTTGTATTTGCTGTGTCACATCAATATGCAGACAGGTAGTGTGAATGCTATTATCAGCAGCGGGCCTGAGTCAGGCATTATGAAGGCAGCTATCTGCTGTATGTCATGTGTTTTCCCCAACAGAGCTATTCACAACAGATAACTTGAGGATTTGCCACTTAGTCCGGTGCTTGGGACACACATGATATATTTTGTGGAGTTATTATCCATGAGGACTTAGATGCTCGTAAATTTGAGACACGTTTCAGTGACACTCCACATACAGATGAAATGTGTAACCCACCACTTGCTTACACAGACAGGTGGGGGAAGGGGTTACAACAGTGTATGTCATAGATGTGCAAACAGAGCTGTGACCATCTGGTTCCATGATGTGTCGTCTGGCAAGCCTGACCTCCCCAATACGTTTGATGTACCTTTAGACAGTCCAGCTGTACTGCAGGCATAGTTACTCCTTAGACAGATCACATATCTCTTAGATGACGGTTAATCCCTACACAGAGATGGGTGCACTCAGGGGGATGTGATGAGGATGATGTACCCTTGGATCCCCCTTGGACAATGATTCGATTGCGGCAACAACGAACAGCAGAGCCTGTCTGATCAACGGAGATTGGTGAGGCATGGCCTGACTGTTCATGGCCATCCTAATATGTATGGTGTGTAGATAATGGCCTGCAGAGCATATGACAGTAGAGAGATAGGCTTTAGCGTGACTGGGTTACAGTACAGACACATTGTGGTTCATGCTCCGGTCATAACTTGATGTCTACATGTGTGTCACACAACGTAATGTCAGGGACAGTTTTGATGGGGATGTCTGTTTACTGCATTTGGGGGTAATGTTCCCCTTTGCCACTACTCTGTCTGAGCTACATTCCTTTGTGCTTGTTGCATCACACCGAGAGGTGGGAGGCATACATCAGCATGTCCATGACAGTCCCCGTCCTACATTAGCATTGCACCTTCACACATACAAACCCAAATCCAGGGCCCACCCCACCTCAGACCCTCAAGGCCATGGAGCCAGTGGTAGCACTGTGTGTATTTGTATGACAACATAGGGTATGATGGGGCAGTGCACACAACCTCTGATCCCTGCGTAGGTACATTATGGGGCTGTGGAGATAGATATGGGTGTGCATTTGCAAAGGTGAGCTGGTTACACAATGTTACTATCAGGGAGGTGATGAGATGTGAGGTTATGCGTAACAGACATACCTTCATGTGGATCTGCAGTGTCAAGCATCTCAGGCAGCCCATAGGTGTATACAGATCCAGGCGTTCCGCCAGCTGCTGCTCCAGGGGGCTGAGCATTGCTGGTAGGGGGCCCCCGCCACCTGTGCCCCTGGCATGGTGTTTCTCTCGGCACACATGTGCTGACGCACACCTCTCTTGATATCTGAATATCTTTTCTTTAGGCTGTCTATGTCCCGCAGGGGGCCCCCTACCTCAGCAACTCCATGCCTGACCTCCTCCCAGACCGCCTGCCGTCCTGCTGTGCTGGTCCGTGAGCTAAGACGGCCAAACAGCACCTCGTAGTTCTCCAGGACCATGGAGAGGAGGGTGTGGTTCTCAGTATCCGTAAATCTTATTGCCCTCCTCCGCAGGTTCTCAGGCACTGGTACCCTCTTCCTCTTCCCAGTGTGGCCTGCTGGGAGCCAGCTGTGCAGGTGCTGATATCCCTGGTGCTGCCACTGGCTCCTCAGGGCCCTCAGGACCCACAGGCCCTGCCTCCAGTGGCACTGGTGGGGCCACCTCACCTGCACGCCCCGCACACACACCCTCCCGCACCCTCAGCCTCACACCCGCCCGCTCTCTATCCCTCTCTCTCTCTGTCCCTTCCTCCCTCTCCCTCTCCCTAACCCTCTCCCGTTCCCTCTCTCGATCGCTCTGTGTACCCCTCTCTCTCCCCCTCCCCCTCTGGCTCTGACTCCGCCTCTCCATCCCCCTCCACCCACCTCTCTCTGCACACCTGTCCCCTCCCCAACTCACCTCACCCCCTCTGCCTCCCCTACAACACCCACTGAACAGACACCACAACTATGACCTCCTCACACGTCACACAACACATGAACTGTAACAGTAAACAGCACAGTACACAGAGACGTTCACACAATAAACAGGGGACTACGGATATGACAACAGATACGACCACAGGATACAACTGATGACACAGATAACAGAAACCTACCTATCACTAAGACACCTCTCAATACACAGCCTCTTACTACACTCCCGCCCACTCCTCAGTCAACCCTCAACCTTTACCTTGTGTTTCCGTGTCCCTTTGTACCTTTTTTTTGCGGCGCGCACGTTGCGCATGTGCAACTGTGCGACGGCGCTGCTTGTGGGCGGCGCCGATATCCAATTGCGCATGGGCGTGCGTTAGGCTGTCGTGTTTTGTGCGCGACACGCAAATGATACTCTTAGCGCATGTGCATTTCTAGGAGCATCATGACGTCAGGGCAATGCTTACGCCCATGCTTAATGGGCTCCGCGCACACGCAGACGCTCGTGCGACTCAGTTGGCACATGCGCGTCTCGCTAATTCACACACACTCACGCGTGCCAACAGTTGCACATGCGCGGCACCCACAGCCAGTCGCCCATGCGTAACGTCATGCAGATGCGCAGGATAATGCACATGTTCGCCTCGCACAAGCGTCGCAATCCCACAACAGCGCATGCGCACAGTACGGACATACCAGTCACCTGTTTAAATTGCTTCTGCAGATTTGGAGACATTGAGGGTGTTTTCGTAGGCGCGGCGAGTGTTGGTGTGTTGAAACTGAGAGCAGGTGTATGACAGTCTGTTTTGTGAGTTTTGTTTTGACTGTGTTTTCTTTCGTGGTTTGTACGGTGTCCAGTGTTTGGGAATGTGTGTGTGTGTGTGCGCGTGTGTGCGCGTGTGTGTGTGTCTCTGTGTGTGTCGGTGTCTGTGTCTGTGTGTCTGTGCTTGTGTAGCCACACAGGGGTGTTTATGTCTGACATATATTTTGTTGCATGTGCCCAGAGACGTGGGCAGATGCTGCGGTTGCTGGACAGGGGAGATGATGCCCATGGGGCTGAGGCACAGGACATGGGTGTAGACCCGCAGCAACTCAGACCTGCAGCTGTGGAGGCCGTCCAGAGAGGTGCTGGGCGTGGAGGGCGCAGACGGTGTGCTGAGGTGCAGGCTCGGCAGCCGCGCCTCTACAGGCCCAGGGCCCAGCTCCAGGGCATGCGTGAGGACCAGGTACTCTCCCTTTACTGACTGAGCACAAGGGCTATTAGGGGGCTCTATGAGGATCTGAGACCTGACCTCGAGCCCCTGACTGACCGGTCCCATGCCATACCAGGTTTAGTCAAGCTCCTTGCTGCGTTACATTTCTTCGCCTCTGGCTGTTTCCAGACCTCTGTGGCCGCAGTGGGTGGCATGAGCCGCCCCACCTTCTCACGCTGTCTCCACCAAGTACTGCGTGCTATGGTCAGCCGGGTGAGGAATTACATAGGCCTTCCCCACAGTAGGCAACATTGGGGGACCCTGAACCAGGCCTTTGAGGCATTAGCTGGGATACCACACGTGATGGAAGCTATTGATTGCACACATGTTGCCCTGGTCCCGCCAAGAGACAGGGAGGTGGTGTTTCGCAACCGCAAACACTACCATTCCCTGAATGTTCAGGTTGTATGTGATGCTAATCTGCATATTCTGAATGTGGTCCCAAGGTTTCCAGGGTCCACCCATGACTCCTATATCCTGCATCGCTCAGCACTATTCAGGGAATTTGAGGAGGGACAGTATGGTGACTGCATATTGCTGGGTGAGTAGTGACCGTTAAATAATGTCATGATGCATATATGACTGTTTTGTTGTGACATCTCTCATGTAGTGCAGCGTTTGCTCTCTGTGCATTGTGACACCGAGCAAACATTCAGCAGTGTGACTAATGATATGGGTTGACATTGTTGGGGGACTGTAGACCTCGTTTACCAGGGGACATAATTGGCCATTTCACAGCCATATTACGGACATATGTGCAATTTATATGCTGGTGTTGGTAGTGGAAATATGCACATATTCTGACGTTTGTGCTGTGTGTGTATTACGATTGGATGTGTATGTCATCTATGCACAGGGGTGGGGTGGGTGGGTGGGGTTGGTTTGTTACCATACTCACCCACCTGTGCATGCATGGTTTTGGATTGTACCTGTGTTAGGTCCTGTGAGATGTATGTGATTGACAATCCATGCACCTTGTGATTATCATGTGCGTGTGAGGGCCACACACTCACCCTGTCGTGGGGATGTTAGCCATTGATTGTTATACAACAGAGGGTGGTGGGTTGGGTACGTATCATGCATGTTCTCGGCCTTTGCAAGTGGGAGTACACGTTTGCATTGTTATGTTAATGTTTTTGTCCTGTGCCATTACAGGGGTCCAATCAGGTCTGGGCTTTGCATTACCTTTAGCCACTGCAGATATGCCATACCAGGGCGTCATTGTATGTGATTATCCTGATGTGACTCGTAATTTGTGTGAGGTGACAGCAAGGGCAAGGGGCCATGTTGTGTAGAGACAGGTAGCTATTGGTGGGACATACACAGGGACGTAGTTATACTCATTAGTTGTGATGTTTTAGTGATCATATGGGCTACAGTGTTGTTTTATGTGTTGTGCTGCTTAACAAGGAGGGATACATGATGGGGACAGTGGCCAGGGTGTCCAATGGGATGTTTGATGGGCAGCAGTCAACAGCATCTGGCGTCAGACTGGTATATGTCGATATGTAGACCTTGGAGGACGCGGGCTGTTGAGGTGATATAATGTTTCTCCTGGCTGAGCTCACGGTCATACATGTTCGTTGTGTGCACCTACATTGCGTCTAAATACATTATTGTGGTTTTTGCTTGGCAAGCATATATTCTGTTTATGTTACGTGTGTGTTGCTGTTGTAGTGTGTCATTGGTGGTGATGGTGGTAGGGATGTGACCATGAACTCCATGACAGGACGCCTGTGCTACACCTAGCGGATCATTTGAGGACACAATGTGATTGTGTTGTAGTTTGACAGGTCTTTACAGACTACAGAGGCCCTTTGTTGCATTTCAATCAGCATAGGTGTAATTAGGTCAGGTAGGTAGTTGTTGGTGTCATATATTTCTGTCCTTATGTGTTCTGAGGTTGCTTCTCACGTCTATACGTGTGTCCTTTTATGGTGTGGTGCGTTTATTCATTGACCTGCATTTTATTTTCTGCAGGTGATGCAGGGTATGGGTGTCGCCCCTGGCTGCTGACCCCTGTGCGCCAGCCACGGACACGTGCAGAGCGGAGGTACAATGAGGCCCACGCCTCCAGCCGCTCTGTCATAGAACGCACCTTTGGCGTGTTGAAAAGTCGCTTCAGGTGTCTGGATAGGACAGGTGGGGCCTTACAATATGCGCCAATGACTGTTGCAGAGATAATCGTAGCCTGTTGCATCCTGCACAACATTGCTCTCAGGCATGGTATCCCTGCAGAGATTAATGAGGATGTGGAGGAGGATCCACCGTGCCCCCCTGTACGTGCCTGTGTTGACACACAGGCAGGCACAGCAGTCAGGCGGAGGTTGATTACAGAACTATTCACTGGTATGTATAGCACATCTGCCCACATATATGTGCCTGTGTGTGAATGTGCTGCTTAGTAGGGGTGATGTTTCTGACCAGTTGACATTCATATCCAGGCCTGCATTGTCCCTCAGGTGTACAAATGTCATAACATGTATGCATGGGTGTTTTTTGGACAATGTGGACAGGGATCAACAGCGGCTGTTGGTGTCGTGTGTGGCTGTGGGTTGGTACACCTTTTGGAGCTTTGGGGGGCCACAGTACCAGTGAGTGGCTGTTTGTGATAGCAACTGCTGGCCAGACATAGGTATAGTGTCCTCCTGTGTGTGTGGAGCACGGTGTCAGGCATGTGGTACGTGGTTTGGTGTGGTGGGGAGGGCCATGTTTGTGCGCAGCACTCATGCTATGATTGGTTTGCTTTGTACATTCCTCTTTGGGGGCTTGTGTGTGTGTTCTACCCCTGTGAGCTGGCTATGTGTGTCTCTTTGTTATTTGCAATGCAACATGTCAGACAGTGCACAGTTGGCATGCGCCTGACGACATTCCCATGATGTTATTGATGTCTTGTTACATGTTTTGCTGCAACACAACCATTTTATGGCAAGGTATGCCTCTTCACGTAGCACAGACATGTATGTGGTGAAACATGTGAACATGTTCACTCTGCAGCCAGGGGTCCATCTGATTGCTAGCCTATGTTTGAGGCGGGGTCATTAGTTTCATTATCTTACTTGTACACACATACAGATGTCATGTGGGTCACATCATCAACAGGTGGATTTCATTAGGCAACTGTAACGCTGCCTGTGAGCCCTTTAATGTGGTTTTGTGTTATTAATTTGTGAGCAGGGCATATGTATTTCGGGGTATCTGTACATCCGCCTCATGGCTCAGGTACATGGTGTTTGGAGGGCAGGATGGCACAGTACACAGCCACGGATACCTTCAGGACACTAGCAAGGGATGTTAGGTCCACATACACACACAGTCCTAGATGTATGTTTTTGGGAGCAGGGGAACAGGTGGCCTATCCATGGTTCAACATTCTCACAGTTACACAATGGGATGACATGCAAACATCATGGTCAGGTGACATACAGACAGGGGGTTGTTTTTAGCCATACATGTTGTTGAGCTTGCCATGTATTTCAACACACAATCAGCACACACAGTATTATTTGCTGTGGGAGATGTACACTGGATATTATGCATCTACACAGTGGATACATGTGGTTTTGGTGCATATCTTCCAGGTGTCACAGGTCTTTACACTGTGATACAAGACAACATATTGAGGGTACCACACACGGAGAGGGGGTATTGGTTTAAACCTGGTTGACACAGACTGATAGTGTGATCTTTGGATACGTCCAGAACATTGTGGAAACAGCCACCTCTTTAGACATATTTGTGGACCAACAGAGAGGGAGTGTGGCCAACTGACGGCTCTGTGGGGCCCTCCAATTAGCATTGGACATCTACATTATGACACTCCCATGTGCACGATCTGTGCAGTGTGAGGGTGAACAGTCAGTTGTAAGGTCATGTAATGTGTGACAGCTGGGGACATTGAGGTGCAGTGTGTTTTCCACATCTCGTAGTTGACAGTTATTTTAGTTTATATTTTCTCCGCTAAACAGGACATACATGATGACAACGGTGTCGGCGTGTATCATTGGGACATGAACGGACATCCGCCAGATCCTGGAGTTCAAGGTGAGTAGATCTACAGATACATTGTATGTGTCTGGGGTCAGGGGGACAACATATTGGCAGCTATGTGTCTCAGTGGGTAGCTGGTGTTGTTTACTTATTGACGGTGAGCCTCCCTTGCCCATATCGTGCTGTTGTCACACATCTCCCCATGTGTCTGTGTTCATAATGGTTAGTGTAACAGCTGTTGTGCCTTATTTACAGCAGATCTACATGTGTGTGTCAATGTCGTTATTTGGTGGATCCTCCACTTGCTGCATCCACCATCTTAGTTAGATCAGCCATCAACAGGGTAGCAATGCATGTGACTCGGCCATTATGTGTACAGATTAGCAGTTGTGCACATACAGGCCATTTATTACAGCTGTTGTGCTGAACTACGCATATTGTGTGGTTGTGTGTTTATGGGTTGACTATGTGGTGCTGAATTGCACACGCATGATACATTATCATGTGCTATGATGGGTGTGTGCACCTGGGGGACATTGTGGACTTTGATAACTCTGCGGTTGTGATGTTTACATTTCCATAATGGCCCACATTTGTAGTGAGCAGAGCTGAGTCTTGTGTTTGGTGTAACAACTGTTGAGCAATATCTATTTATGTCATACATAGGCATAATGTGGAGATCCATCTACAGGACATTTACATGGTGATTCTAATGGTTTGCCTGACGTCTCTCCCTTCGGTGTGACCTGGTGTGGCTATGCAATAGCTGATGGATTTGATGAGGAACACATGATGCACACATAGGTTAGGTTACATATTTGTTCTTTTGTGCTTACATCCAACTGTGCGTGGCAGGAGGTTTCTGTTCATCTCATGGACATGTAATGTGGCATCTCTGTGGACACAGACATATGCATATAGTGTGTCGCTGTGAGATGCCCGTGTGACATGTTATTGTTCCTATCCTTTTCCATGTGACACCCATGTCTGCATTAACATGTGATGTTGGTTCTCATCATTGTTTTATATGTTGTGCATATCCTCTGATGTTTGCATTTGCATCCCTTGTATGTGTATTTCCTGCATTGTGCGTCGTAGGAATATTTGCTGCTGTTGCAATGCTTCTAACGTGTGCCATACTTATCCTATCTTGACACAGGGCAGCGGACACACCAGACCCATTTCCTCAGGTGCTTCTCGGCTCCGCATTCCAACACCTGTTGTGTGACAGACCACCATGTTCGTGTTTCTGGGGAAACTGCCATTGGATGTTCCACGTCTGCAAGTTGAACACTGGCCTGTGCTGGACATTATTGCTCTTGGACTGGTTGTTTACCCATGACAGACATGTTCAGGACACATTTTGGGCCATGCTTTGGCTGGGAGTCCTTGTGATTGCAGGGACACATATGAACATTGCTGGACTGTGTCATATTGGAATGTGAACATTGACTATGCATACCCATGTTTTCATGGGGGTGTTTTGACGTGATCTTGCTGATATCATTGACCCTTTGCTTTTGGGACAGTGTGCGCATTAGGGACTGACATTATCTTTGTCCTATGGTCATCCATCCCCAGTTGTTTGTTGTATATGTTTGGCCCATGTGTGTGACATGGCACACAGTATACGCTTATCTGTTTGTTTCAACAGTAGCATACAGCCATGTAACTGGCATGGGGAAACACATACAGCGTTTTAATCGTATATGTCCACCTGACCCACCCCTCGCCATGATACATGTTTTGCACAAAACACACATTCATGCACAACACCATCCTTGATTGATGTTTTGGGGTGGCAATGGTGTTTCCATTCATGTGTGGCATCACTGTACCATGTTAGTTTATGCCTGGTGCTTGTGCCTCTGACTGACTATATTTGGGAGTCACAGCATGGTGAACTATGTTTTCGGTGTGTTTCACTGTGACATGTTTCCCCATCCTTCGCATATGAACATGCTTGTTGTTGTGTTTGTTTACTGTACGGACATGACACTCTGCATGATGGTCCACACCTTGCATTGCATGTCTGCACAGTCCTGTTCTACCCCCTGCATGAGCGACACTCTCATTGGGACCTTATATTTGTGCTGTGGTAGTGTGGCTGTCCATTTTCCCAAGAAACATCTGCATTCCCTGGACCATGCTATATGTGGGCACATACTGTCTACACAACAAACAATGCAGGGTGACCTCATGCATGTTGTTATGTCTGCACATTTCATCCGGTTGTGTTTTTCTAACTCTTTTGGTCTTCATGTGTCCCTGCTACCTGTTAGCATATAGTCCCACAGCTTTAGCTGATATATGAGGTGTACATTGACACATTCCTGGTGTTGCGAGCAGCCATTATGTGGGAGGCGTGACATTACTTTATAGATGTGTGTGTCACATTACGATATGAGGCCAGCATATCTTATTGTGATTTAGAAACCTCCTCTGTTGCCTGGGGGCTATTTTTGGGGGGACATGTGTTGTGTTTGGGTTTCTGATCTTGCACCACCTGTTGCCTACCTGCAATCATATGTGGGTGACACATGTCGGGCATGCAGCAGCTGCTGTGGTGTGTGCCACTGATACCTGGTGCATATCATGCACCTGATGCACATTTTATCTCGTGCCATTCATTTGTGCTTAGCCGGTGACCTTTACATAGCATGTGTGTTTATACCTTGCTGACCGTGTTCCCATCTTTAGCCAGGGAGGGACACACCTTGAACGTATGATTACACTGTGTATCGTATGTGTGAACCTTCTTCCAAGTAAATTTGCATTATTCACAGACATTTGTCTATTTCTCTACGTTTATTTTTTAACAGACAAGGTGATTCTAATGTGATTCTACAATGTGTCGCTTTGCAGCGGACTTGTCCAGGGGCACATGGTGTGCTGTTATGATATGCGTGATGGTTGCCGTGTGTGCAAGACACATTTGGGGACACTATTCTTCTCCTCCAGTCGTGGAGCACATTTGTGTCTACCGATTTGCTGTTAATATCCATGGCCACCTGTGCTCACATTGGTGTATGGTGACAGCTGTGTATGTGTGTGCGATTTTGCACATCACTGTGTCGTCTACGTTTCCATACGGACCCTCCCTTTGTAATATTGTGTGTGTTTGGCTCAGTGTGTTCTTGGGGGCGGGGTGTTTGGGGGCATGTTTGTCACACACGTGTTTATCAGGTTGGCTCCCCAGATCTGGTTTTCAATGTTGAGATATTATGCTAACTGGACCATTTGTTCACAGCTGGTTCATCACCTGGGCACACACCCTTGTCTCTCATCAGTGTACAGCAAGGGGTTCACTCTGTGCTGCTTATCCATCAGATATTATCTGTTACATTGGTCTGTGTAATCACCATTGTGCTGTGGCTCTGTTCCTGTGCATGTCCATCACCGCAACACTTCTGCCATCCACTATTACTGTGCCTCAAAAATACATTACAGCACCACCACATGACCATCAGCACACCGCCTTATGCTGACCATTCGTTCTAGGACCCCTAACATAATGTCACACTGAGCCCAGACACTGTGGGGGATGGTGTACCTGCTCCCTGCACTATTGGTCCGTGTCTTCACCATTGTGCTGTGGCTCTTTTCCTGTGTGTGGACATCAGCACACCGCCTGATGCTGCTGGACATAACTGTGCGCCACCCAAATTAACAGTTTGCCGCAATAGATTCATAGACCTCCTGTTGAACCTTTATCCATTGGGGTTCGTGGCTCACTCAGCCTGTTTTCCTTGCGCACACTGGGGGATTGAACCCGTGGAACCTGGGTCATTGGTTAGTGTCTTCACCATTGTGCTACGGCTGAGTTCCTGTGGATGGACAGTTGTGCACAGCCTTCCGCCATCCACAACTAACAGCGCGACGCCCACTGCTGCCAGAGACGCACAAGATGGACAGCGCGCGGCCTGCTGACGCACAACATTTACAGCGCATGGCCTACTGCACCCCAGATCTGGCAATGGGACAGATGATTACACGCAAAATAAGCACGTTGCTGCCGCCCAGACGTTACAGCGCGACGCCTATAGACCCCCTACATTAGCGTGCCTCCCAAAATAAGGTGCGAACCATTACTACTCATGCCTCAGCCAGCCTTTTCAGTTTGCGCACACTGGGGGATTGAACCCGTGGAACCTGGGTCATTGGTTAGTGTCTTCACCATTGTGCTACGGCTGAGTTCCTGTGGATGGACAGTTGTGCACAGCCTTCCGCCATCCACAACTAACAGCGCGACGCCCACTGCTGCCAGAGACGCACAAGATGGACAGCGCGCGGCCTGCTGACGCACAACATTTACAGCGCATGGCCTACTGCACCCCAGATCTGGCAATGGGACAGATGATTACATGCAAAATAAGCACGTTGCTGCCGCCCAGACGTTACAGCGCGACGCCTATAGACCCCCTACATTAGCGTGCCTCCCAAAATAAGGTGCGAACCATTACTATTCATGCCTCAGCCAGCCTTTTCGGTTTGCGCACACTGGGGGATTGAACCCGTGGAACCTGGGTCATTGGGTTAGTGTCTTCACCATTGTGCTACGGGTCTTTTCCTCTATGTACCCAGCAGCGCCCCACTTAGCCTTCCCACGCGCTAATGTGAGCCACGCACATTTGCGCGACGCGCACACGTACGGGCGTTTTTTTAAACTTTTTCTGCCTGGCCCACCCACTCCTTATATGGCACAGGCACACTACCGCGGCCCCGCACGATTTCGGAGTTTAGTAAACATCCCCCTATGTTGCACCTTAGGCTACAGCACTGTGAGGGTGTTTCTGCTGGCAGCACTGATTTAAATTAAAAGAAAATGACTCAGACAGTCTTTTTAGATTACACCACTGTGGGATTGAACCCATGACTTCTGTCTCCACAGTCAGTGAAGTAACCAGTAGCCTACATCTCTATAGCTACTGCCACACTGTTGGCTGGCTACAGAAAGACTGCAGGTCACCACACAAACTGTCTGCTGTCGTTACCAAGATAGGGTAAACCCACCCGTACCCATGATGCACTGCACATGCAGATCAGCAGTCTACTGCTGATCACAAGATGGGGTATGCACCCCCACAGCACCTAGGCCTGGTAGGGGGAACTGACCATGTGTGTTACTGTCACAGAGTAGCTACAGAATGTGAAATTGTGCACCTGGCTTGGCTGAGGTAGGCTATGCTGCAGGTCCCCATCAGTGCCAGTGTGTGATAGGTAGTTCTTGCAGACACACCTAGGATACACCTGTGTCCATCTGTAGTTCCCAGTCACGTCTAGCCCTTATGGACTATGATGCACCCAGAATAGTGAAGGGGGGTGTTTGGACCCAAAAGCGGATTATGTAGCACCACCCAACCCGCCCTCTGTGGCTCAGGGTGGGGGGAACAGGATCTCCCACCAACAGATCCACATTGTACATCTCTGCAATGGTGGCAGTAGAGGGGACCATCAACCCCAGTCCTGCTGGGGAACAGGTACCCTACAGGGCAGTCATAAGAACATAAGAACATAAGATATGCCATACTGGGTCAGATCAAGGTCCATCAAGCCCAGTATTCTGTTTCCAACAGTGGCCAATCTAGGTCATACGTACCTAGCAGTTTCCCCAAAAGACACAGGTTCCACAATGCTTGTACTCGGTCAAGCATTAATATCCTGGGCCCCTTCTTAATAATGGTTTATGGACCTTTCCTCCTAATCAAACACAGGGTTCTTCTTAAAATTCTAGGACCAATATTCAATAAGACTTGTGTGGCCAGTGCCACCACTGATTGTATGCCCATTAAAACAAATTCCAGTGGTATACACTTAACTGTACGAGTAGAACATGCCGTCGTGGGTATATGTACGGAGGCAGGGTTAGGGCCAGTCTGTGGAAAGGTGCCAGTACTTCCCCTTTTAGTGGCAAATTTTGGCTGCTAAACAGGTAAGTTAGGTTGCAAAAATATTCTTGCTCAGAAAAACGATAAATCCGATATTAGAAACAAGACAGTAACTAACTAATATTAAGAAAAACATTAGCATAACAAACATATCTTCTCAAAAAAGGGGGGAGATCACAGAACATGCAAGAAGAATGAACACCCTTAATAAGAAGGAAAAAAGATAGACTATAAAGCCAGCACCTACAGTGTAATTAATGCACATGAATACAAGCTGGACCAGAGCGGAGGACCTTCTAAATCTGGCTCAACTCTGAAGGAAATTCTGCAGTGAAAGCTATGTAATGAATATTTTGATAAAGCATAAGACCTTTACAGGAGGAATTTTAATAAGAATCTAGCCCCCAGCTGCAATACACTATCTAAGCTTCAAGAAAATGCTTCCTTTTCTTTTGGTACCTTGAGACACATCTGGGAAGACTTTGCATCGATCTATTCAGGAACATTTCTGTTTCAAAAGTAAAGTTTTAAAATCCATTCCCTCTCACATTCTGAAATTTCAGCAAGGTTCACTTCTGACCGATAAGTTTGAAAGGACAGAAATAAAACCTAATAATAAAAAAAAAATGAACAGCGGGTGTTATAGGGACTCTGGGTAAATTTAGAAGACTGAAATTCTCCTTCCAGAAAACATTTCCTAAAGCCGCCGTCCAATCTGGTAATTCTAAATTGCCCTCGGTCAATGAAAGTTCCCCATTTTACACTTCAATCAATTTTTCCTTTGTGTTGTGCAAAAATTGGCATCATGGGGCTGAAGTTAGGGAGGATTTAGTTCATGCTATATCAGTAGTAGTTCAAGATTTATTTATTTGAACTTATTTTTATACCGCTCCTTCCAGTGATCAGCAGCGGTTTACATTCTAACATTTGATTCTGCAAGAGTAGCAGTTACATATAACAATAAGAAACTTTGTACATGGCAAAGGCAGCGTGGGGATTCAATAACTCAAACTATTTAAATATAGAAGAACACGTATGTTAAATTTAACTATATACAGAATTTACAATGATGTACAGTAGGAAAATGTTATATGCTTGTAAGGTTTACAATTAATATACTCGTTTGTGTATTTGAATTGTCATACGACGATGGAGGGGTAGAGCTCCATCATGACATGGTTTGTTTAGAGTACAATTTGCTTTATGTTATTTCTGCCTGATTGTAATATTCTTGGAATAAATGAGTTTTGAGGTTTTTTTGGAATGATTTGAGATCCTTGTTGGCTCTTGGGGTATCAGGGAGTTTGTTCCATTGTGCGGGTGCTAGGTAAGTGAATGCTCTATTGCTAGTATTTATTTTTACCTTGCATATAGAGCGTGGTATTTGTAGTGTGTTTAGATTGTGTGTATGTCTCTTTCTGTGTTTTAATGAGTGTGCGAGGTATGATGGGGCAATGTTGTGTATTAACTTGAATGTTGTTATTATTATTTTGTATCTTATGCGTGCATGTATGGGTAGCCAGTGAAGTTCTCTTAGAATAGGTGAGTTTACATTCAAATGCAGTACGTTTTTTTTCTGTCCCTGGAGGATTTATAGTCTATGATCTCTGAAGCTAAGTAGGGTTGGGTCTGGAGGCTCTAGACTTATTCCATGGAAGAGAGTCCTGTCAATCTATTTCTGGTGACACCTTGCCACGAAAACTCAGGGGCTGGGTCGCCAGGAGTCAGCATTGATGCTATGCACACGTTGCATTATTTATACCTGAGATAATGGAGGGTGAAGTGATTCTAGAAAATATAAATGCGCACTATGCCCGCGTGCATGGTGGAAGTACACAAGATGGGCTCCATGTGCATAATTACCGAATTGTGACGTTTATTTTATGCACATAAGTACTCATATGCCTCAATGACTAAAATTCTGC
Organism: Ichthyophis bannanicus; assembly: GCA_033557465.1. NCBI lineage: Eukaryota > Metazoa > Chordata > Amphibia > Gymnophiona > Ichthyophiidae > Ichthyophis > Ichthyophis bannanicus. The sequence goes on from CM066035.1 coordinate 47,607,589, forward strand.
AATTTATGCATGTAAATGGCACATAAATTTCCAATGCCCCTTCTAGAGTTACCTCCATAGAGTACGGACGCACGTTTATATCTTGCTGGGGACCTGGCGTAAATCTGTGTGTGAGAATTTGCATGCTGTTAAGGCTACTTCTAGGAGCCTGATTTACGAGGACATGTAGATGCCTGTGTTGCCTTTATAAGTGGGAATAAAATAGGCACATAGGTACTGGATTAAAAAAATACCCCCTTATCATGCACTAGAAGGCTCTAGGATGTGCTTAAACAAATGAAATGGAAACAAAATACACTCTTTTTTTCTCTTATTTTGTTTTGAAAATTACATCAAATGAAGCAACAGGTGTCCCAGAGGTTTCTGTATTGTTTGAAAGTGAAAGCACCCCATTCTCACCGGTTATTAGCGTTAACTGATTGGCTTGGACACTGCTCACTGGGTGGCATTATAGTTATTGTGCAGAGGCAGAAACAAATCCAATTTTTAGGGCATTTGAACTGAACCGGACCCAAATATTTGTTTTTCCTGTCTCTTATGGCATTGAATCTGCAGTTACGAACTTCGAATTTCGGTAGTCACTTTGCTACAGAGACTGACCTTGCTTGGTTTTGATGTTTGTCTCTCTCAAAGTAAAGTGAGTATCTGGAAAAAAAGTTAATCGCTGCGCTGTTCTCTGCACCGTGGGATGGCTCAGACTTCACTGTAAATGCTTATTGTGAAGTTTTTTACACGCTTGGTGGTCTTCAAACCTGTCTGGAGACATCGGGCTATACAATGCTTCTTTCCTACCTGCCTGTGCAGGGCTTCAGCCTCAATATCCTGTGCCCAGTAGTTGAACTATGCGATTCCTCTGGCAGTGTAGCTGAGAAATCCACTGAAGCTATGCAGGAAGATGTGACCTCACTAAATGTTTCTTTGAGAATCCTAAATATAACATCTGGGTTCTAGATCAATTTTGCACAGTCTCTTGCTTTTCCTCTTAATCTTTCCATCATGTGTTCCGCTTGTTCTACGGTCTATTTACGTGTATACTAAGTCCCCCTGCATCCGTCGGAGGCACGCCATTACCTCCTGAATTCTAGCACAGTGGGCACTTTCCAAGCTTGTGAGACAGCCATGAGGGCTGCGCAATCTACCATGTGGCCCAGTGATCACAGGCTGCCGACGTCCGCCCTACAATGTTTCAGGAGGAACAGCATGGCCACACAGGCCTCTGTTAAATGTGCAGATGACAGTCCCAGCACCCTCTTTCCGGTTGTCTCTCAATTGACTCTAAATATGGAGGCAGAAAACCACACTGCCAAGTCCTCAGGGAAAAAAGTCACTTTGGTGCATTTATGAATGTGCGCACAGTACGATGATCAACTGCTTAGATCCCAGACGACAGATGTGTTTTTGCTCCTGAAGTTGCTGGGTTAGGAACAAAGGCGTACATCATCCCTTGGTAGAGCAGAAAAGTGAAGCATTTCAGATATGCAGACGAAATGCAAAAGGTAAACAACTAGCAGAGCTTCCGTCCCTTCTCTTTAAAACTTTGGTGGAAAGGCATACGCTTGGACAGGTAAGGACGTATTGATTAACATTCTCATTTCTCAAACTGTAGATAAAGCTTGTATCTGCCAAGTAGGAAGCCTTTGAGGACAACCTGTTCCTCCGACTTTCAAAGGCATAGCATGCTAATTTTATTCTGTAGCAACTGATGACAGCTCCCTTCAGGATGCAAGGGGATGCCATTAATTGAGTTAAAACCAGCTTTACCAACAGCTAGACCATATTCATAATCAAGATGTTTTTTTTCTCATTTTAACACAGATATGGGGCCGAGCACAGAGGATTTCTTGGTGGGGAAGCAGGTGTAGAACCTATAGTTAAAATAGGGGCTATGGTGCTGATGCAGGTTGGGAAAACATGGTGCTAGACGTGTCCTGGACTGGCCACTGTTGGGGGTACAATGTTGGGTACATTGGGCCTTTGGTCTCCTGCATGGACATCTTATGTTATGCTTCTATGACCCTGGTAGACTGACAACATGGACATGGGGACGGCAAATGAGTTTAAAGGGCTGATATTCAACGGCAGCAGAAAGCCTGAATACGGTCTCTTGCCATCGCTGTTTTAAATTAGACCCAGTATTCAATGCCGGGGTCATATCTGACTATTGGCATTGAATGGCCGGTTGCATTTTAGCTAATTTGGGCAGCAGCAATATTCAGCCACTAAACCGGTTAAAGTTAGGCCAGCCTTTTGTGTGCCTAATCTTAGCCAGTTTACGTTAACCGGCCAGCAGCTAAATTTTGGTGTTTATTTATTTATTATTTTATTTATTTACATTCTCTTATATACCACGCTATTCTGCATCAGTGTGGTTTACATTGAACAAACTGAAATTACATTGAACAGGGTATTATAACTTGGAGATAACTATTTTACAGGGAACATGGGCTATGGAGGGTTAAGTGGCTTGCCCAAGACCACAAGGAACACCTGTGAGACTAGAAACCCCAGTCCTTCTGGCCCAAGGTTGCTGTCCTCTAGTGGGATTTGAACCACTGACCTTCTGGCCTGAAGTACCTTGCCCCAACCACTAGGCCACTCCTCCACTCCGACCAGTTAACATGAGCGCCACCTCCGTAAGATCCCAGTTCTATGTGGTTAGCATCGGGGTGTGTAGTGGCGTTAGGAGGGGATATTCAGCAGCACAAAATGGCTATGTTCCACTCACAGAGATTAACGTGATTTGCAGGTTTGCTAAGCACATTAACCCTTTTGAATATGCCCCCAAAAGTGTTCACTTAGAATCCAATTTTGATGCCCGCATGCAGGGCTGCCATGCCCGGCTAAAACCTGGAACTGCTGGGGACAGACCTGGTTCTGTTGCTGCAGGGCCCAGACGTATTTGCAATGGCAGAATAGGGGACATAAACGTCCGGGCGCTCTCCGTATGTCGAAAACATTGAAATACAGGGAGCTGTCCGTCCCCACACCAGAACGCCACTGCTTGGGCAAGGGAAAAGTGGCATTCTGGTGCCATGGCAATGAGCTGTCCGCTGGATGGCTCAGAATACCTGCCACCCATCGGCCCCTGCAGAGCATGGCCTGGGCGGCACAGGAAGCGCAAAGGCCTGGATCATGGCTGCTGGGCCCGGCTGCATAGGGTGCTGCGGCGTATAATCGCTGATGCCCCCAGGACTTATTCTACCATCGGAGTGGAATAGGCTGGATGTCCTGGGGGCTGCCGGGGAATATACAGCAGCCCGACCTGAATAGGTCCTGTATGTTCTGCCAGCTGGCCACTCCCCCACTCTGCCCCAGCACCGCCCCTTCCTGCCTACATTCAGTGCTCCCCGCACAAACGCTGTGTACATGCAGGGAGCGCAGGCGCAGAATCAGAGACAGGCAGTGAGCGTGGGTTGGATGTTCAGCCCACATGTCCAACCCCACTATTTGCTCACAGAATGACCCCAAAGAGGAAATCAAATTGTGAATGTTAATGTGTGTGTAAGCTGGGCAGTTAATGAAACAGATGTAGCTGCATTGACAAAAATTATATTATTTATAGCTCATACCTTTCCAGGAGAAGATCGAGGTGAGTTACAGTCACGTATTGTGCACATTTCTCTGTCCTTAGGGGCTCACAATCGAAGCTTGAACCTGAGGCAATAGAGGGTTAAGTGGCTTGCCTAAAGCCATAAGGAGTGCCAGGTAGATTTGAGCCCTGGTCTTTCTGGCACTAGGCTTCTGCCCTCACCACTAGTTTATTTTCATCTCTAGTTAGCTGTGAATGAATGTTGTCACACAATCACGACTAACCCCTTACAACTTGCAATGAATTCAGCTGCAAGAATCCTTCATGGAGCCTCAAGAAGTTCTCATATTACCCCAATACTAAAACAATTGCACTGGCTACCCATACAAGCCAGGATCTCATTCAAGATCCTAATTATGACCCATAAAGCCATCAATAAATACCCTGCTACTGCCATTACTGATCTAATTTCAATCACACCTCCCAATCGAGCAAGGAGATCGAATGCCGCAAATACTCTCATATTACCTAAGGCAAGCACGAAGTGTTCTCAATTCACTAGATCCAGAGCCTTCTCCTTCTTTGCTCCATCCTGCTGGAACGCACTACCAGCAACTATCAGAACCATCAGTGAACTCTCCCAATTTAGGAAGGCACTGAAATGGCACCTCTTTCTTCATCACTACAATGATGCAGTCTTCTCCCCACACTCACCCACTCTCACATCTCAATGCAGCACCTCAAACTCATGCACGTCACATTCCCAGACTGATCACTCGCAATCACACCTTCCCCTCCAACCACCATTAGAAACTTATGCATTGCCGCATAACTCATTATATTGTTGCATAAAGTAGACTATTTATTCATCGTGTCTCCTTGTTAAGGGACTGGTTATTTATACCCTATTTTACCTGTTATACCTGCTTAATGCATACCCAAGTTTAATTTTCCTGTTTAATGTATACCCAAGTTATTATACCTGTTTCACTGTAAGCACAAATCACGAAATTGAGATGTGCAACTCTTATGTTCATTGTAAACCGCACTGATGTCGAATAGCGCGGTATAAAAGAGACTGCAAATAAATAAATAATCATAGCCGTACCATGCTATAACTGCGCCCAGTACGACTTGCAAACCCTGGAGCATCACCCCTCCCATACCCACTGAGCCTCATTTGCATATATTTAATTCTAAAATTTATATGCACCCCATCTAAATTTTAGGAGGCTTTCAAAGAACTCTTGTTCCAGCAATGAATTGTGGACATGTTTAGCAAACATCAATTTGTATTAAATGTCACTAAACCAATAGAAATAAATGGGCACTGCTACACTTAGTGCATGTTAACAGTTGTGAATACGCATTAACCTTTAGCAAACATGCCTTTTAATGAGTGTCATAATACCATTTGCATTACCATCCTCCAGTGCCAGGTACATTAGGAAGTACTACAAAACCCTGCTCCTTTAGAACCCATAGCAAACCTGCCATATCATAACAGTACTACCAGGATTCACACAGCACCAAACTCTACATATAAAAAGGCAGCACCGAAAATATAAAACCAATATACCTCACAGAAAAACCAATGCATCTCCTACCGGGGAAAGAGAACAAGTAGGACTCCTACACAGAAACTACACAAACAGAATACCACAGCTCGTTCATATATGCAAAACATAGACAGACCATCATCAAATACAGAACAAGGGATCACAATTTAGAAATATGAAGGCAATGATTGAATGGGGAACCCCTAAAGCCAAACTTGGAAAGCACCACAACACTGGCGAAATAAATCTAAAGATTAATTTCCTCTTGTAGTGAACAAACACAAAGGGGTATGTTTACTAAACTGCATTAGTGTGATTCGCGTTAGGAGCCGCGTTAGTAGAAGAAATGCCAAAAAAGGACATGAGCGGTACATCGTTACCGATAATGCGCGTTATAAGGCGCCGCGCAGCAACGATCGTTACAGGGCGCGTTACTGCACGTTAAGCCTAAGAAGGCGCGCTGACACCCAACTACAGAAACAGAGCTGTAGCACAATGGTTACTACACAGACTGATGGTACAAGGGTCATGGGTTTGATTCCCCAGTGTGCCTAATGAATAAAGCTGGCTGAGGCATCATGTGTAACCCTTTGAAGGCCGACTATAATATTTTATTCCACATTCTGCAGCCGGGTTAAAGTTTGCATATGTCAGGAAAATTGTGCCCGTCTTATTCAATATGTTCCAATAGTGACGTTCCCTCTGCCATGGTCATGTATTATATACCATTTGATAGGAATATTTAGGCAGAAGTTTGGATCCCGAAAGTGTTGGGCTTGGCCTAGAAAGGGTTAAGTATTGGGCTGTGAGGAAGTTTAGTTGTACTTTAATAGTGCTGCCATCAAACACACCCTCACAGTGGCGTAACCTAAGGTGCCACATAAGGCACCCTAGAAGGCACTCCATAGGGCACATTCTAAAGTGCACTGTCTGCCAAGGCACCCTATAATGTCCCCTATAGGACACCATATAAGGCACCTTGTAAGGCGCTTTATAGGGCACCGTATAAGGCACCCTATAGGGCGCCTTATGAGCCACTCTAAGGTGACAGTACCCTGAGGGTGGTTCTGCTGGCAGCACTAATATACAATAAAAATAGACCATGCCTAAGACAGCCCTATTGATGAACCCCACTGTGGGTTTTGAACCCATGACCTCTGACTCCATGGGCAGTGAAGTAACCAGTGGGCTAGAGCTGATAATAAACACCTGGCGGGCTACAGGAGGACTGCACGGCACCACACCCACATTCTGCTGTGGTTACCAGGATAGGGTCAACCCATCCGTACCCAGGATGCACAGCACATGTAAATCAACAGTCTACAGATGATCACAAGATGGGGTATGCACCCCACAGCACCTCCGCCTGGTAGGGGGTGCTGACGGTGTGTGTTAGTGGCACAGAGTAGCTACAGACCGTCACAGTGTGCGGGTCCTGTGCTCATCCTGAGGGAGAGGTATGGTGCCCAGCATCATTCGCACAGCACCTGGCTGTGCTGAGATAGGCTATGCTGCAGGTCCCCATCAGTGCCAATGTGTAGTCCTTGCAAACACCCCTAGGATATGCCTGTGTTCATCTATATGTCACATCTAGCCCTTGTGGACTATGATGCACCCAGAAAAGTGCATACCCTGTGTGGGTGCCATGGTCACATGATGTAAGTGAAGGGGGGTGTTGGGACCCATAGGGAGATTACATACCACCACCAACACACCCTCTGGGGCTCAGGGTGGGGGAGAGGATCTCCCACCAACAGATCCACTTTCTACCCCCCTGCAATGGTGGCAGTAGAGGGGACCATCACCCCAGTCCTGCTAGGGATCAAACACCCTACAGGGCAGGCAATGCAGAGCAGTACACATCCATAACACAATAGCAGACAGATGGCAGGTCTGGAAATGCTCAGCTGCCCCCCACCATTATCTGACATTCTCCAGCAGCAAGCCTACAGCCGCTGCACCCTGCAAGGTGTTCCAGCAAGACACATACTAACTGCAGACAGTCCGCCAGCTAGTCCATAGTGCATGGCCCTGGAGGAGATGCATGTACCCAGAACGGGGATATCAGCATACACACCAAGCAGATAGGTCAGTGATTGGGCCCCAAAAGAAAACCCATAAATATCACATGAGAAAAATGCTATATAGCACTATGGGGGAAACTAGCCATGCCATGGTCACTGCTCAGTCAGGGTGAGAGTGACCTCCCAGCAGGACATGCTATGGCCACCCTGTCCGTGCAGGTGGTACCGGGCACTACAATGTCCGAACCATTGCCCTATGCCCTGTGCAGATGCGGCCAGGCCAGGTCACCCTATCCAGGCTATTCCCACGGTACCTTGCTCCTCATTATGCACATTGGCAGGCCAATACTGGCAACAGTGCTAGCGGTGTGGGCTGTGGAGGGTGTTGGCAGCCACCACACACTGGATAGACAGACACACACTCCCCACACCTATGCCAGCATTGTGCAACTATAGAGGCGTTGGGCAGCCCAGGCCACCACACCAGTCCTGGGCACAGTGCAGGCATGGCTATGGTACGCAATACTGTAGGAGTCACTCCCCAGATTGGTAAACACTGTCAGACACAAGACCTGTAGCACACTCCACAGACATCAGAAAGGTTGCTATGATGCAGCTCACTCCGAAAATTGTACTTAACCTAGGAATTGCTATCTGCCAGTAATCATAGCAACCTTTTGATAGATGTGTACCATATTCCCAGGTTTAGGGTGGCATTACTAAGGTATGCAAGTGCTAGTATTGGGAGATGCACGCAGAGCCCAAAGTCCTGCCTCTCCAGGAGGCTTTGGATAATGGGGCCTGTGGGTGCGGGTGTGTCTGCCCCTGTTGGCTGCTGCTTTACGGCAGAGGTTCCCAACTCCAGTCCTGCGGTGCAAAACACTATTCGGGTTTTCATGCTGTCCCTCATGAATATGCATGAGATACATCTGCATACCATGGGGGTGGCGCATAGAAATGCAGCACAGGCATCTTTATCAGAGGCAGCATGGAACCTGAATGGTGTTTGGCCCTCCAGGACTGCATTTGGGAGGCTCTGCTCTAGGTAATGTGCATGTTTATGGTGTCTGTGCTCTGTAGGGTAAAATGTAGGTGTTTTGGGCATGTTTACGTCATCTGCAAGAAAGGTTCTGTCTGTATTAGCACGTTATAGTAGTGGGTAAAATATGAGGACTGGGTTGGCGGAAACCACAGTTGGGACTTGAACCTGTGACCTTCTGCTTCTGAATACACTGGTTTTTATTTATTTATTTACATTCTCTTATATACCGCGCTATTCTGCATCAGTGCGGTTTACATTGAACAAACTGAAATTACATTGAACAGGGCATTATAACTTGGAGTTTTGTGCACTGCACCACCATGTTATCACAGAGATGGTGCATTCCCTAGTGATACCATGACTGTTGGTCATACAGGGCCTGTCTATTGCAGTGCATGGCACCCACCTACACAGGGCTAGGCCACGGTCTGCTCTGGGCAGCTGCCACTGCCCCCTCCACCACCAGTATCCCTCAGCCACCATGCTGACATGCCCTTCTGCTGGTGGAGCTTGTGGTGCGCAGTCTCAGGCCATCCAGTGTGCAGGTAGGTGGCTGCCTATGGTGCGGGTTCTGGGGTAGGGGTGCCTGCATAGACGTGCATGCTTCCCCCCAGCACCGCCTGCCACTGTTCTGTTCCCTTGAGTGTAGGTGCTGGGTACTATCCCCTGTGACACTGCAGGGGACACAGTCGTGCCCATGTTGGACCCTCATCAGTTGCTGTCTGTCTCTGCTGTTTCTGCATTCCTATGGGCCAACTGAGCATCACCCTGGTCTCCTACTGTGGCCCAGCTGCACCACAGCATGTGCCACCTGAGGCTCTCTGTATCCCCTTTTCCGGCATCCGCCCAGTAGTCCATTAGGATGTGCCCACCCTGCAGTTGCAGAACATGTGCACGCCATAGGTAACCTGTCCATCAACATGGGGTGATTCTGATCTGCACTATTTCACTGTGGGATCATTCACCTTGTCTGGGGATAGAGCATAGTCCTTCCACAATTACTATCTTTTTCTGGGGCTTTCTCACTAGTGTTTGTTGCTGTTTCCCATTGGTGTCACTATTGGCTTGCTTAGTTCTGTTTCTTTCCTCGTTTGTTCTGGTCATTTTCACTGCTTATTTGCCCATTTCTTCCGTACACATGTATCACACTTATCACGTTTTGTAGGTTTCCCTGCCTCTGCTGTACATTGCTGACACTGAAATGGTTTCCCTCCCCTGCAAATGTGCATCTAACGGCAGGTTTTCATTCGCGTTGGGATTGAGCCCTCGATTTCAGCACGTTAGTGTGAATGGAGCCTCTCCCCGCCCATTCTCCGCCCATTGACCCCTTCTCTCCGCCCACTCTCCAACTTCTGCGGTGTTTTACCGCGCCGCGGGAGTTTACGATCGTTAACTACGATTAACGCGCGTTACGTAACGTTAACGATCGTTAGCGTGTTATACTGCGCGTTAACGTTACGTAACGCGCGTTATGTAACATTACCACCGTTTAGTAAACATACCCCAAAGACATCAATGAGTACATTTCCCAGACCTGATATATTCCAGTTAATAAATTCAAAATAAAATATTTTCTCTTTACCTTTTGTTATTTGGGCATTTTATTTTTCTGTCGCAATTGCCCCAGTCTCTCTCTTTTGCTTTCTTCATATATTCTGCTAACTCTCTAATTTCTGCTGTCCATTTGTCCTTTCTCTCATCTCTTATTTTTTACCACTCTCTCTCTACATCCAACTTGTTTCTTCCCTCTTACACAAAATATCTGTCCTCCTCCCCATCCTCAATGCCCCAGCCTTTTTCTCCACCCTGATCACAGCATTTGCCCCCTTTCAGATCCCCAGCATCATCCCCTTCCAGTTCTCACCAGCATCAGCCCCTTCCAGGTCTCACCAGCATCGGCTCCCTTCCAGCACCAGCTCATCCCAGCATGAGCTCGCTTCTTGTCTCAGCCATTCCCAGAATCAGATCCCCTCCAGTCCCAGTCCCTCCCAGTATCAGATCCATTCCAGTCCCTGTCCCTCTCAACATGAACTCTCCTTCAGTCCCAGTCCCACCCGCCACCATCAGCTCTCCTCCAGTCCCTGCCCTCCAGCAGCAGTCCTTCTGTGTGTAGCCCCGCTCCGGAGGAAGCTACCAAACTCTTACTCCTACCCCTGAGATGTTGTTCCAGTAATCTAGGCCAAGCAGTTACCTCCGAGTCTAATAGTCCTCCAGGTAGAGGCATACGGGAATCTTCGCTATCCACGTCTCTTCTCGCTTTTCCCATACAGGAATCAGAGAAGAGAGGAAAATAAACTAAATGGATTCAGTTACTATACCAATGTGATATTACAATTGATTTATTCTGGAGGTGATGTCAGCAGAAAACCAAATAATCACATTTACCACAGAGGTTGAAATTGTAAATAGAATTTATTGGTAAGTAAATAAATTAGAGACTATCAGTTGAGAAGATTCATTCCAGAGAATACCACAACTGAAAGTTTTCTTTCCAAGAACAACGGTGGTCCAACCCCAACAACATTTCAGTACTTCAGTTTAACACATTATTAAGACAAATTACTTTTACTATTATTCTTATCATGGGTTTATATTTCTGTCCAACATCAGTATTAGGTTTTCACTCAGGTTTAGTGTTCACGTTTTACATAAACTGTACCCTTTAACAAGTAAAGTTTCAGACCTCAGAGTACTCCGTGTAAAAGAATGAGCTCATCAATCTCCCCTTACAGTCCTTTTTGGGTGTGTGATATGGTGGAGGCACCTCAGCTTTTAATCTTCCAAGTTCCTCTCTTGGGGCTCAGTGAGGTCTGTGGTAGAGGTTCCTCAGGTTCCAGGTTACCAGTTCAGTGATGTCCAGTTGCTGTTTCCTACTTTAATAACTCAAAAAGAGAAAACCTTAGTTTAATCTGCTGAGGCTATTCAGTCTGGCTTGAATTAAGGGAAAGACTGAATCTTTTCTATTTACTGTCTCTGTGCTAAGGGATTTATTAATTATCCTTTGTTTTCTATCTAACTTTTTCCCCCTTTCAGTTCAGCAGACACACTCACACCAGTTCACTAATTCAAAAGCTGCTTCTTGCTTTAATAAAAGTTAATGTCAGCACTGCTTCAACATCCTACTAACCCAGAGCTTAACCCAGTTAGAGCACAGCTCAATCACTGATAAACTGATTAAGTTTGAACCTTTCCTCTCCTCAAAGGAATATTCGTCTGGACTTTCTCTTCGAGTTTAACTGGGTTACTTACCTGTAACGGGAGTTCTCTGTGGACAGCAGGATGAGTCAGCCACACCTGGTGATGTCCCCGATGGCGCCGTACACGGAAGTGCTCTCTAGAGCACAGAACCTTTATGAGCATGAGCCAGAGGCCCAACCCACTAGCCCGCCCCTAGCCAGCCAGTGAGTCTCCAGCTGTGCCCGGCATGTCTGTGGCTAGGGGCGTGCGGAGGCCGACCTCGGCCTGGGGAGGTGGACGGGAATGTGTGGCTGACTCATCCTGCTGTCCACGGAGAACTCCCATTACAGGTAAGTAACCCAGTTTTCTCCTAGGACAAGCAGGATTCGTCAGTCACACCTGGTGCCTCCCTAGCTGCGCGATAGCATGGAATAGCAGTGGAGGCCGAGGCAAGGTGAAGTCGAATAGCTTTTATTCCCACACTTGACAGGTTAACAGTATCACATTTGACAGGTTAACATTATCACACATGAACAGTAGCAAGTATATAGTTGAAGTGGCCAACATGGCTGAACAATAAGGCCAACATGGCCGGAAGGTTGTCACTAGCATAAGTCGAGTGAATGAGTGGCCAACATGGCCGTACAGCAAGGCCAACATGGCCGGGGGCTAGTTTCTGACAGCAAGGCCATCGTGGCCATAAGGTAGTCACTGTCCCCTATTGTTGTCAATGTTGTTGGCGGTGGAAAGGACCGCCTGTCCAAAAGCACAGGGTGCCTGCGTGTCCAAATCCAAGCAGTAATTCCTCTGGAAGGTATGGGCAGAGGACAAGTGGCGGCTCTGCAGATGTCGATCAGAGGGATGGAGTGCAGATTCGCGATACTGGTCACCAGCACCCTGAGCTGGTGTGGTCCTACGTTTGGGGCCGTGTGTGCGCCTGCCAGTTCATGGCAGAGGCAGATACAGCCCGAGATCCATTGGGCCATGGTACATTTCGTGACTGGGTGCCCTGGTCTGTTGGGATTGTAGGATACAAATAGCTGAGAGCCCTTCCGGAGAGGACCTGTCCTGAGGATATAGGTTCGGAGGGCTCTGGTGCAGTCGAGGGTGTGTAGCCTCTCCTCCTCGGGAGAGGAGTGCGGCTCAGGGTAGAACGTGGGCAGCTTGATGGTTTGATTGATGTGGAACTCTGAAGCCACCTTTGGAATGAACCTGGGGTGAGTGCGAAGGGTGGCTCTGTACTGTAACAATTGGATATATGGTGGGTGCGCCACCAGTACCTGAAGTTCGCTGATTCTGCGTGCGGAGGTGATGGCCACCAGGAACAGAGTTTTCCATGTCAGGTGCTTCATTGAGACTATAAGTAGTGGTTTGAAGGGCACCCGGGTCAGCTGTTGGAGAACAACGTTTAGGTCCCAAGCTGGGGCAGGGGCCCATATTGGAGGTTGTAGGTTGTTCAGCTCTTTCATGAAACGTGCCACCAAGGGTAGTGAGGCGATGGTTCCATCGCCTGAGCGCTCGTGAAATGCTGCAAGAGCAGATAGGTGCACCCAGACAGAGTTGGTTTTGAGTCCCTGTTCTGAGAGCGAAGCAAGGTACTGTAGGACGCACGGGACCAGGCAGTCGGAGGGGTTGAGCTCTCTAGGGGCACACCAAAGGCTGAACCGCTTCCACTTGAGGCCGTAGGATTCTCTGGTGGACGGCCGCCTGGATGCCAGGATGATGCGTTGCACCTGTTCCGAAACGTGAAGTGAAGAGAGAGTCATCCGTTCAATCTCCACGCCGTTAGCGCCAGGGCCCTCAGGTTGGGGTGCAGTGTGAGTCCGTCGTCCTGGGTCAGCATGGACTGGTGTAGAGGGAGGTGGAGGGGCTGTTCCCGCGCGAGGCATATCAGAGTTGGAAACCACATCTGACGGGGCCAGTATGGGGCCATGAGGATGACCTGGGCCCTGTCCTGGATCACCTTCTGTAGTGTTTTGGAGATCAGGGGGGTGGGTGGGAAGGCGTATACAAGAGACCACTCCCCCCCAGCACACGCCGAAGGTATCCGATGCCACGCTGTGGGCTGACGGATGTTTGGAACAGAACAGGGGACATTTCTTGTTCTGGTCTGTAGCAAAGAGGTCGATCTCCGGCTGGCCCCAGAGGCTGAAGATATGGGCAGTGGCCTGGGGACTCAGGGTCCATTCGTGTGGGCTCAGCTGCCGGCTCAACCTGTCTGCCAGGGAGTTCTGTTCGTCCGGGAGATAGGACACTCTTATCCAGCAGCGGCTCATTAGAATTAGCGCCCAGATATGGAGCATCTCCCTGCACAGAGGTCGTGAGACTGTTCCTCCTTGTTTGTTGATATAGAACATGGCCACCTGGTTGTCTGTCTGTACCAGAATTGACTTGTTCTTGATATGTGGCTGGAAGGCATGTAGTGCGTACCTTATGGCTCGGAGTTCCAGGAGATTTATGTGGAGGCCCGCCTCTGTCGCTGTCCTGGCCCCTTGTGTGCATTGGTGGCCCATGTGGGCCCCCCATCCCATCCGGGATGCATCGGTAGTGATGGTGATCTGGTGACTGGGTTGCTGGAACTGCTTCCCCACCGTGAGGTTCTGTTTGACTGTCCACCACCGGAGGCTCCTCTTGCTGCAAGCGTCGAGAGCGATGTTGGTGGAGAGCGGCTGGGTGCGCTGGTTCCAGCACGAGCGTAGGCGCCACTGAAGAGTTCGCATATGTAGCCGTGCTAGAGGCAACACGTGGGTGGTGGCAGCCATATGGTCCAGAAGATGTAGGAGGGACCAGGCCGTTGAAACAGTTTGAAGGGAGGCTGCCATGGCTAGAGCGGCCAACTTCTCGGCCCTCTGCGCTGGGAGAAAAGCCTTTGCCTTCACGGTGTATATGTCGGCCCCAATGAACTCCAGGCGCTGAGTGGGGACAAGTTGCAACTTCTGGTGGTTCACCAGGAATCCAAGGGCAGTGAGTAGGTGGATAGTCCATCTGATGGCCCACAGAGTCTCCCGCGGTGATGGTGATGATAGAAACCAGTCGTCTAGATATGGGAAGACATGGATGCCCTGTTTCTGCAGGTGTGCCGCCGCAACGGCCACACACTTCGTGAACACCCGTGGTGCTGGTGAGAGGCCGAATGGGAGGACCTTGTATTGATAATGACCTCTGAGGGCTTGAAAGCGCAGATACTTTCTGTCCTGCGGGTGGATTGGGACATGTGTGTATGCGTCTTGAAGGTCTCCAGGCTGGAGGAGAGGGAGTATCGAGTCCATTGAATACATGCGGAACTTCTCCTTGAGGATAAACTTGTTTAAGTTCCTGAAGTCTAGGATGGGGCGCATCCCTCCCGATTTCTTCGGTACCAGGAAAAATCTGGAGTAGAATTCCAGGTTGGTCTGACTCAGAGGCACTGGCTTGACAGCTTGGGTTGTCAGGAGGTGCAGTAATTCCTGGTGCATTGGCAGGGATGTTTCGCTGTCATTGGGTGACGGTTGGGCGGAGCACTGGTAAGGGGGAGACAGAATGCGCAGGTGGTGCCCCTCCTGAATAATCCGCAGGACCCACGTGTCTGTGGAAATAATTTGCCAGGAGTCCCAGAAGGCGGTCAACCGTCCCCCAACTGGAAGAGTTGCCCATTCCTCCACGGGTTGGTTGTCAAAAGGATGGTTTGTTTTTGCCTGACAGAGGCGGTTGTTTCTTTTGCTTTCTGTCCCTTTGGTGCTTCTGCTGATGTGGGGCTCCATATGAGGATCTGTAGGCTGCCTGCTTGTAGCGAGGTTGCTGCCATTTGCAGTAGGTGTGGTACCCTTTGTGAGTGGGTTAGGATCTTTGGCTATATGTACCCTTGGTATTGGAGTGGCACTCCAGGCCATCCTCGGCGAGGGTCTGTAGTGTGGAGCAGTGCTCCTTCATATCGTTGACGGTGTCCGCAACTTTCTCCCCAAAGAGTGATTCTCCGTTGCAGGGCGCGTCCGCGATGCGCTCATGGGTGTCTTCACGCAGGCCCAAAACTCGCAGCCATGCTAGCCTCCTAGTGGAGATGGCGGTGCCGGCTGTGCATGTCGCAACTTCAAAGGCGTCGTGTATCGTGGTGATGAGGTGCTTCCCGCACTCCTTTAGGTCCCCAATTATGGATAGCGCTTTTGCTTTTTCCTCGGGTTGAAGGGTTGTTAAGGTGTCCTTGAGGGTCGCCAGCAGGGCGTCCTGGAAGAGAATATGTTGAAACTGGTGCGCAGTAATTCGTGCATTAAGCATAGCTCCTTGGAAGACTTTCTTCCCAACGACGTCCAGGAGCTTGGGGTCTTTTCCGGGGGGAGAGGTGGCGTGGTTGCGGGAGGACTTGATGCGCTTCAGGGCTGAGGATACAACTATGGAGTGATGCGGCAGCTGGCTTTTTCCGAATCCAGGCGCTTGCTGGACCTGGTATTTTGCATCTAGTTTCCTGGGGCACACCAGCGAGGAGGCTGGGCTCTGCCATAGTTTTGTGTGTGTGTCCAGGAGACACTGATGTATTGGTAAGGTGATGGGCGTCTTCGGAGCGTTGAGATACATGAGGACCTCCGGGCCGTCACATTGAGGTTTTGGGGGTGTGAGGTTGAGGGCGGAAGCCACTTTGCGCAAAAATTTGGGGTATGTGAGGTCCTCAGGAGGCAGAGCGGATGGGGCTGGCTCAGTGTCTGCGGATGCCCCTGTGGAATCCCTCTCCGAACTCTGCACTGAGGCCGCTTTTGCCTTAGGGGATTCAGACCCGAGTGGTGTCGGTTCCTCCTCCTCCTCCCCTAAGCTCAGGAAGGATGGGGATTTGGGACTCGCAGAGGTGCTGCTAGTAAAGCTCTGGTTGGAGTCTCGTAGGTTATCAGGTTTCGCACTCGTGATGGGAAAGCTAGAGTCTAGTGGTCCTTCTGAAACTGCGTTCTGGGTGGAGGTATCTTTGAAGCCATCATGTAAGAGATCTGTGAGGCTGTAGAGCAGCTGCAGTATGGCTTCTTGGTTGTGCAGTGCCACAGTGGGGGTGGTGGCTGCCCCGAAATGTTGCGCTGCTGTAGGTGCCGGGTGAGAGAGTCTCTTGCCTGGTCTGGATCTCGGGCTGGGACTGTGTGTATGCCGCTTCCGCTTCAGGCCATGATCATTTCTGGAGGTGCCGGGGCTGCGGGAGCTGTGGTGCCTCCTGTGGCTGTGATCCCTGCTCCGGTGTCTGCACCAATGATGCCTATCGCTTCCTCTGTGATCGGTGCTTCCATCCCTGCAGCAGTCATGCTGATTGCTCCGGTCGCGGACACTGCCCTCTTTGCCGCTGCGATCACTGTTCTGGCTCTGTGGTGCTAGGAGGACACGGTGCCGGCGTGGGGCGATGGTCCTGTGCCGGCACCGAGAGTCGAGGAAGCTCCATGACGTCGAGGGGAGAGCCCGTGCTGCTGCCCAATGGACGTTTGGTGGGCGGAGCTCTGTGGTCCTTGACGCTGGCCAATGGAGGATGAGGGGGTGGAGCTTGCGGTGATGGCATCGGCAAGATGGCCGCCCCCTGGAGCAGCAGTGTGGTCAGGATAACGTGGGTCTCCACAGGGGTTCCTGATGGTAATGGGGGAGCTGCGGAGGCCGGAGGAGGACTTAAGAGCATGCCGCTTTGCCTCTTTATTACCTTTTGAGCTGCGACAGTCAAGCTTCTTCGAGGCACCAGGTGTGGCTGACGAATCCTGCTTGTCCTAGGAGAAAACTGGGTTACTTACCTGTAACGGGAGTTCTCCATGGACAGCAGGATGAGTCAGCCACACATCTTCCTTGAGCAGTGGCTGCATTTCTTGAATCCTGGTTTTGTAGATGGCATCTTCTGTGAGTATATATCTTTAAATTATCTTCTTTGGCTTGAGAGAGCAGGATCCGCGTGTGGCAGGCATGGCGGAAGAAAAAAGACTGGCTGGCTAGGGGCAGGCTAGTGGGTTGGGCCTCTGGCTCATGCCCAGAAAGGTTCTGAGCTCTAGAGAGCACTTCCATGTACGGCGCTGTCGGGGACATCACCAGGTGTGGCTGACAAATTCTGCTTGTCCTAGGAGAAAATTAGCTCCTGTGATTCACCATAGTAAGGGGAACCCTTTATCCCAAAGGAAGTACAATGGGTTTTATTCCCTTTCTTAGTAAGAATTCTCAACCCTGTTTCCTTATCCTTTTTGATAAAGGTGCACAAGATTACAATTAGAATCACTTTCCCTCCTTCCTCCAAATTACACCAGACTTCACAGGATTTTAAAACTGGACGGCAAACACACCACCTCAGCTCCCAGTCTCTACAAAGAGAGAGATTTGACTCAGTAACAAATTCAAATTTCTGCTTCAGCTGCCACTGTGACTAGTTTTAAATGCACAGCAATAGCAGTTTCTGATAAATTACAGCTGTGCTCACCAGAGTACCTCCAAAGAGCTTCCAAATACTCTTCTTCTTCTCCAAATATACAGAAACCAACAGGTTAAACAAGCTCTACTATATTTCCAATCAAGTGCTTCACTTTAACCTTAAAATTCACTTTAATTATCCCCACAATACACACACAGACATCCTACCATGTTTGCCTTCTTCAGCCTCAACTGCAAATTATTTTTTCCTAAAAGGATGCTTCAGAATTAAATTTTACAAGGACTTATGTTACTTCGCTTGGGCAACTAAGACAAAAAACACCTTAATGGATCACAAGTGCTTCTTCCTGCTTTTAGATAGTCACTAGCCTGCCCTAGTTTTTATAAAACAAATCCTTTTTACCCCTAAGATGGTCTTTGTAAAGTCTGAAAACCATGAATTAGTCCTTTTTAGGATAATTGCAAGCCTTTAGGAAGGGTTTTAAACTTTGAAGAGAAACCCCTGTCCCTGGGGGGAAACGAGTGGTTTTCTGGCATTAATGAACACTTTCTCACAAAACCGAGTATGTTTTCCAGGAGAGCACATCTCCTGCACGTGAACTTTAACCTTATATTTCTTTAATTTCAACTTTTAAATTCTCTAAAAATCAGCACTTTTGCATTGAAGCTACTGTTCCTTTAAGGCAATCCTGCCTTGTTAGCATATAGATGGCTCCAGCCCAGGGCAGATCTGAAAGTCTTTTAACTTCAGGGCTCTCTCAGCCTCTTTCCAAACTGGGGAACACTTTTATTTACTTCTAATTTTATTTTATCTTAAGCACAGCCCCTCTGCCTCCTTTTTTTTTATTTAAGAAAAACCTGACTGCTGTAATCTGCTGAGAAGCAGTCTTAAAGACAGACACAGCAGCACTCAGCCGGCCCCAGGGGGACACTGGTCACCCCCACAAGGTAAATCTTCCTATTTTTTTAACCTCTGGTTACATGTGCCTTCCACCCAAGCAGCAGTCCTTCCATGCCTTCCCCCCTCAGTTACTCACCTCTTATCCTCCTGCCTCTCGGTGGACTGGACCTCTCCATTGCACCCACTCACCACACAGCTGCAGGACCATTCTCCTTCAGTCCCGCAACTGTACTAAACTGCAGTCACCGGCACGACCTGCGCAAGAGGCAGGAAGTTCCCCCGTTTCACTTTTAACAGTGCGGGCAATGCGATCGTGCGGCAGACCCGTACCTAGCCCTGTGCGAGCGGTGCGGCTGCACAGGGCGCAAAGGCTTAAGGGGCGCATTTTAGCTGTCTTCCGTTGCCTGCCGCCGCCACTTTTTCTTCTCTCAGCGGCGGCAGGCAATGGCAGGAGAGCTAAAATGTGCCCATTAAGTATTCCGCCGACATGCTAAGCAGATCTTTTCCTCCTGAGGGAAAGATCTTCTTAGCATGCCGGTGACTTGCATATCGGACGCGTCTCTTCTCTCCCGCTGCAAGTCGCACAGGGCACGATCTTCCCTCGGTACGGCCCTGCATGCCGGTGGCTGCAGATTAGTACAGATGCAGAACTAGGGTTGCCAACTGGCTCCAGATATGCCCAACAGGTTTGATCCAGTCTTGGGTTTACCTCATTGCATGCAGGGATATGTAGTTCTGATTTCTCCATTGCACTCCATAAGAAAAGGAAAATTACAAGTAACGGCATGCAATGGGGTAAACCGAGGACTGGAGCAAGCCTGTTGGGCGCATCTGGAGCCAGTTGGCATCCCTACGTGGAACCAAAGGAGAATGGTCCCGCAGCTGAGTGGTCAGTGCCATGGAGTGGTCCAGTCCACCGGGAGGCAGGAGGTTAAGGGGTGACAAATTGAGGGGGGAAGGCATGGAGGCAGGATTGTATCTAGCCTGGTGCGAGCGGTGCAGCTGCACAGGGCATCTAATGGTGAAACCCCCACTGGAAGGAAGGGCTTAATTTTCGGTCCCTTTGTGAATGCGCCCCTAGATTTTTGCACCCTGTGCGGCTGCACTGCTCACCCTGGGCTAGGTACGGTCTTGCCCTCGGACTTTGTGCAGATTTTCAGTGTGAACGTGTCATTTCTCCTGGAATTCTGCACATAGTAATTAAAAAATGTGCACTTTTTGTGACTTTTTTTCTGTACTGCATTTTAAATTAAATATCATTCAAAAAGAAATATGCTTTGTTGTTTAGACACAGCATGCAGAATTTTGCGTAGTTCAGACTCTTTGACACAGAAGTTTGAATTTTGTTTGCAGAATTCCAGCAGGAGGAACAGACCGCAAGGGCAGACTATGTGCCCTTTCTTGCACCTTCTTTTCCTATGGGGAGGATTTTGCAGGAAAACTACATGCAAAGATTTTGTACTGTCGCTTGCATTTGAACTTTATCTCCCCTAGAAACGCTTCCTCTCAATATGGATAAATGTCCGAGCATTGTGGAACAACCACAATAGCCACATTGAGAAAAGGCAATGTTCAGAAAACCGATCAAGGGGGATGGTTACTAAAGCACAGTACAATGACTCATTTTTCTGCAGCGATATTTACTGCAGGTTAATGACTCCTGTGATAAATTTTCAATTTGTGTTGCTACAGCCAGGAACATTGAGTGTTCCTGCAAACAGTGGCGCAGATAGAGGGCCTCCTGTCTCTTAAAAGGGCCAGTGGTGGAATAAATCCTCCCACCTCCTAACAGTCCAAGGGCATCCCCCACCGCATGGCGCCTAGTGTTCAAGCTGCCAAATAAGGATGGTGCTGGACACCCATATGTGTTCGCCGCAATAAAACTTGCTTTCCTACTCTTCTCTGCTCGACCAGTAGATGTAATTAGTTAAGCTCTTATTTTGCCGTCCTTATTGTCTCTATGACTGGTTAATACTTTTTTCTATAGCGCTATTGGACATATGTTGCGCTGTACAGAGGTGGCATGTGCTTACCTACAGCATGTCCCTTCCCGGAAGAGCTTATAAACTAGTTGGGTAGATAAAGTGAGTGGCCCAAGACCACAAAGAGTGTCAGAGGTGGGAAATGAACGATGCTGTCTTACTAGATAGAAGAGATTTTCAATGTTTGATTCATGCCCTTATCCTTAATCAGATTGATTACTGCAATTTACTGTTAATAGGCACAAATGATACCCTGTTGAAAAGAATGCAGACTATTCAGAATCCTGCCGTTAGGCGCTCTATGGCGTCGGTAGGTTTACTCATGTTATACCATAATTATATGAGCAACACTGGTTGCCAGTTGCTTCCAGAATTCATTTTAAAATTCTTCTATTAACTCACAGAGCATATCTTACCAGACAGACTCTTTATCTGGACTCATTTTTGGTCCCACGTTCCTCCAATCACCCAATCAGGATCTCCCAAATCTGCTTGTTGAGCTTGCCCTCTCCAATGCAGATTCCGAGCCATTTTGCACAGACTCACTTCTAGCTCTTCCCTAAACCTCTACCACCCTTTCTTCCTTTTCTACGATCTCTTATGAGGAAACTATGCTTCTTCTTTCCTCCTTCAAACTCACAACCTGCTCCTCTGATCCTATTCCCAACTATCTTCTAAGCTCCATCTCCTCCACTGTCGTCCCTTCCATCTCTCATATTCTCAACCTATCGCTTTCCACTGCTACTGCTCCTGCAGCCTTCAAGCATGCTGTGGTCACACCTCTCCTCAAGAAACCTTCAATAGACCCTTCCTGTCCTTCTAATTATCGATCCATCTCCCTCCTCCTCTTCATCTCTAAACTATTTGAATGTGCCGTTCACCGCCGTTGTCTTGGTTTTCTCTCCTCTCAAGCCCTTCTGGATCCACTGCTTTTGTCCTTTACATTCTACTGAAACGGTTCTTGCCAAAGTCTCCAGCGACCTGTTCCTGGCAAAATACAAGGGTCTTTACTAAATCCTCATCCTTCTTGACCTTTCTGTTTCTTTTGATCACCACCTTCTCCTCGACACCTTGTCCTCGATTCGTTTTAAGGGCTCTGTGCTATCCTGATTCTCTTCTTATCTCCCCCATTGCACTTTCAGTGTTTGTTTTGTTGGATCCTCCTCTACTGCTATTCCACTCTCAGTTGGTATACCCCAAGGGTCTTTCTTAGGCCCATACCTTTTCTCTCTCTATACCCAGTTCCTTGGTGCACTCATCTCTTCCTATGGTTTTCAGTACCATTTTTACGCTGATGACTCTCGGATCTACTTCTCTACACCTGAAATCTCTCCGGCAATCCATGCCCAGATCTCTGTCTGCCTATCTGACATTGCTGTCTGGGTGTCTCACTGCCATTTGAAATTGAACATGGCCAAAACCGAGCTTCTTATTTTTCCCCCTAAACCCACCTCCTCCCTTCCTCCTTTCTCAGTCTCTGTGGATAACACTTTACTACTCCTTGTTTCCTTGGCTCGCAACCTTGGGGTCATCTTTGCCTCCTCCCTCTCCTTCTCCACACTCATCCAACTGATAGCTAAAACCATAGTTTCTGTAACATCAGAAAATTTCACCCATTCCTTTCTGAACACACTACTAAACACTTATAAGTCTCCGGTGTGACCTCATTTGGAGTATTGTGTGTGATTCTGAAGACCACATCGTCAAATGGATATAAACAGGTTGGAGTCGGTGCAGAGGGTGGCTACTAAAATGGTTAGTGTTCTTCGTCATAAAACATATGAGGACAGACTTAAAGGATCTTAATATGTATACTTTAGAGGAAAGACGGGATAGAGCAGATATGATAGAGACATTTAAATACCTCTGTGACATAAATGCACAGGAGGAGAACCTCTTTCGATTGAAAGCAAGCTGTGCTACGAAGGGACATAGGATGAGGGTGAAAGGGGATAGACTCAAGAGTAATATGCATAAATATTTCTTTATGGAAAGAGTGGAAGATGCGTGGAATAGTTTCCCAGTGGAGATGGTAGAAATGAGGACAGTATCTGAATTCAAAAAAGCATGAGACAAACAGAGGATCTCTAAAGGAAAGAAAGGGACTATTGTGGTAGTTGATATGGAAAGGTAGACTAGATAGGCCATGTGGTCTTTTTCTGCTATCATGTTTCTATATTTCTTATCCACTTTTTAGTCACCTCCTGTTTAGATTATTGCAACTTCCTCCTTGCTAGTCTCCTTCTGAATCATCTTTCTCCCCTTCAATCTGTTCAAATCTTGGCTGCACAGTTAAGCTTCTTTCAGCCTCGATATGCTCATATTACCCCTCTTCTCAAGTCGCTTCATTGGCTCCCTATCCATTTCTGTATCCAATTCTGTCTGTGCCCTTCTCTTCCATTGCCAACTCCAGACTTCGATCCTTTTACCTTGCTGCTCCTTATGCCTGAAACAAACTACCTGGGTCTGTACATCAGGCGTCTTCTCTGATCCTTTCCAAATCCATGCTAAAGGCTCACCTCTTTGATGCTGCTTTTGGATCCTGATCCGCTTAGCCTCCTATGTGTTTCCTCACCATTCCCCTAGATGAATCTTTGTCCTCAGCTGTTGTATTGTCTGTCTTAACTAGATTGTAAGCTCTCATGTGTAGGGACCGTCTTTTACATGTGCCTGCACAGCGCTGTGTATGCCTTGTAGTGCTATACCAATGATCAGTAGTAGTAGTAAATTCTCCTTCTATATTATCCTGCTAGTCCAGTTCAGACAAGTGGGTTGTGTTCTCCTACCAGTAGATTGGTGGAGACAAAGAACCAATGAAAAGCCCAGGTTTCAATGACATCACTTCCATGCCTCTATCCAACTCAGCCACCAGAGGTCCCTTCAGTATTTCTTTGTCTCCAGCAGGTGGTGGATGGATTTTCTTCTCTCTGAAGAAAATCTGAAGTTTGAGAAGAAAAGGTAGATTAAACGCTCGTGAACAACCACATTTAGTGTGACTCTCAATTGGGTGTGACATGGAAGGCTCCACTAGACTGCAGTCTCTTTGGTAGCCATAGGAGTTGGGGCAGTAACATGGGCATCACTTTCCACTTTTGTTGAGCATTTCCGCTTGGATGTCCATGCTCGAGCAGATATGGTCTTTGGCTCTAAGGTTTTTGCGAGCTGCTGTGTCTTCTTCCTGCCCAGTGGAGGCGTAGCTTTAGTATGTCCCATTTGTCTGAACTGGTCTAGAAGGACAATATGGAAGATAATGATATGATTCTGCAAGTTCATCTTTTACTAGCAGCCTTCTGTTTGTGCTTTCCTTTACATAGTACTCTACTGTTTTGTTACTCATTGTTCCCCATGTTGAGGTTGTTTGAGGCTTGCCATGTTTCTCCCACATGCTTTGGGATGAATACTGAAGCGACCTCTAGTAGCTGAGGCGAATAGAGGCATGGGAGTGATGTCATTGAAACCTGGGCTTTTCATTGGTTCTTTGTCTCCACCAATCTACTGATATGGGAACACAACCCACTTGTCTGGACTGGTCTAGCAGGACTCAAGGAAAGGACATTAACTGGTAAATAAAATGTCACCTTAGCCATGCCTCATCCCCCTTTTAAATATGGTAGCTGAAGTTGAGTGGAGGAGTAGCCTAGTGGTTAGAGTAACTGCTTCATACCCAGAAACTCAGGAGTTCATATTCCCACTGGTATTCTTGTGACCTTGGGCAAGTCACCTTACCCTCCATTGCCACAGAAGAGAAGGCCTGGCAATCTACTTCTGGTGATACATTACCAAAAAAAACCCAGAGGCAGCTGGGTTGCCAGACATCAGTACTGAATTAAGGAAATTATGCCAAGGCTCAGACAATCAAACCTATAAACTGCCTTAGTGTTTAGAATCAGACTTTGTAAACTCCCTTAAATTAATTACATTGAGCATGCGGTCAAGCTGATTAGTCGTGACCATGTCTTCAGTAAGGAGAAGAGCTTTTGTGGTCTGTGCCTTGGGAGCAGCTGAAGACTGAAGCTTCAAGGCAGCATCTCAGCCCTGTAATTTCACAAGGTAACACTCACAGAAATACTATCCTTTCACCCCTGCATTTTCCATTTTTGTGAAATGCTGCAGTTGCTATAATCGCAGGGTATATAAAATAATTGCAAGGTTCCAGGTTTTATCTCCTGGGGGAATCAGAAATTACGTTGAGAAACATCTGGTTAAATATAAATGTCACCAAAGAATCACTTATGTCCTGCTAGGGCACAGAATTCAGAACAGAAAGCCTATGAGAAACAGGCGAGAGAGAAGCGCTGTAAATTCTCAGCTATGGGAAGGGTGAGTGTTGCGAGCTTCTGCTACCACAGTGTCAACATATTCACCAAATCATATAAGATTGAGGCTACAACTAGACACTACTCTCCGTTATTGTGGAATTTAGCAATTAACAATTTGTCTGTAGGTAGGAAAGAGGTTAGTGCATAAAGATATAAGAAACAAATTTTAATCAGATGATGGGCTCTATGATCTAAAGTGTGAAGTGCACTTGGCATAAAAAATAGTGACAAGTGCCTAGATGAGCACAAAAATGCCGAAATTCAGGCATTTTCCTCTGTTTTTGTGCAAAGTGCAGTTTTGTGAAGTCACTTTGCAAAAGAATGATTGTCGTAATAAACTTTAATATGACATCTGCTGACATAAACATTTAAGCAAATTTGACATTAAGAAGCTGTTTTGATGCAAAATCATGCAAAGTAGCTCATTAATGCATGAAACATTGAAAACAAGTGCAAAACAGATAAGGGCTCAAGAGCTGTAGTGTTTCTTTCCAGGCTGTGAAAAAAGCTCCTTGACCGGCACTGCAAAAAACTTAAACGGCCCTCCAGTCTGAATTGGAGGCTTCCAGACCCTCTCCCTTGAGAGCTCTGACACCCCCCTCCAAGCCCACATGAGGGACTAAAAGGTTAAAATCCCTCCTCTCCAAAAACCTGACCCTTAAAGTATAACACTGAGGGGAGGGGAGGAGAGTTGCAGTCTTGTGCCGTTACCACTAGGGGTCAGATTGCCAAATAAGGCTGCATGCTGACGTGTGACTGCTAGCAGTAGTACTGTGAAACTACCACTAGGGGTCAGCCACCAGTGGGGCAGGAGTGAGCGAAGATTTCTTCTGCCCCCATCATCCCCTGGACCCCTAAGAGCGAGTCAAGGTCTCAAGGCAGGATAGGCCATGGGACAAGCTCACTTCTGGAAGGGATGGGGCTTTGGGAAAGGGGGACTTTCTACCATTTTAACTCCATGTTGGGGCTTGGGAGGGAGGTGTTGGACTAGTACCCTGCAGATAGCAGCCCTTTGCTTCTTGTTCTGTTCAATTCTTTGCCCTAGGCAGCAGCCTACAGAGTCCAGGAGGGGAGGGGGTGAAGCTGGAGCAGAATAGATGCAAAGAATTGCTTTGCTTCCTAAGGGCTGATGCCAAGAAAATAAAGATACCACTACTATCTTCAAGTACTAGCAGGACAAAGGCCCTGGCTGCATTATTTGTAGTTACAACATACGAGTATCACTCCATTGTTTTAAAAGACCTATCCAGAAAGAGACTTGAAAAATAAAACATTTGGAATGAACGACTTGAGAAATCTTGAAAAAAAACCCCATAGCAATGAAGATGACCTCTAAGAAAACCGTAAAGGAAATTCACCAACACTTTTGTGGATTTTTCATGATGGGTCAGAAAAACTCTTATATCAACCAGCGTGGAAAGTTCATTACACGGAGGGCAATTTTCCAAGTCATGCCCAAGGCTAAAGCAGTGCTTTACTCTTGGAAATGGGATCTAATGAAATCATCCTCCACCCTATATGTGGGTCATAGTTGCACACACACAACCCCATCTGCACATACGTTTAGCCACAGAGGCCAGAGTCATTCTTGGGAGGGGGGGGGAGGGGGAGAGCTTTGCAGTTATGTGCACAGTTTTAAAAATTTAAACATATGTGCATAATTTCTCATGCACACCAAATAGCAGCTATAAAGGTTTCCTGGGTAACTTTCAAAGTGAAACTACGTACAGGTGTGTCTTTGTTTTGAAAATCTGGCAATGTTTGTATGGCAAAAGCGTGCACATGCTTTTTGCTAATATGGGCAGTTACGAAAACTAATTCTTTATTTGAAACTTGAATTCTTTTTTTTTTTAACTTTTATTTTCATTTTGCAACAAACAAAAGAAACAACACACCAAAGGAGACAAAACAAGTATACAATAAGGAAAAGTAAACCCAATTACCCCCCACCCCCATGCTTCTTCTCTAGCCGATTATGTCAGCATGTGAGCGCTTCCAAACAACAGTGATTGTACATCAAAACGAACAAAAGAGTATCTACGATACAGAATGATCATGGGACAGAGATATATACAAATTTAAACAGTCAGATGAGAGCATTTAGCAGAATGTACATAGTCATTGAGCATCTTCCATTTAGACCGATGATGAGGAGTCTGAACGGGGGAAGCAAACATACGAGGTATTTGTTCATATTTACTGTAGAGACAGACATGATTCCACCATTCATTGGGGCTCAGATGGGAGCTATTTTTCCAGTACTTCGTAATTAGGGAAATAGCAATGCCAAGCATAAAGTCCAAAAGGAAGTAAGCCGTTTTTGGAAGAGAGGGGATCCCCGCAGCTGAGCGAAGTCCCACTATCCTCCAAGAAAGGGGCTCTTGAAAGTGCAAAATAGACTGGATACGACCCCAGACCCGACGCCAGTAATACTGTAGTGCGGGACATTCATACATAACATGAGGTAGTGAACCAATGGCCGCATGGCATGTCCAACAACTATTGCCCTGAGTAGTGTTCCATTTGGCTAATCTGTCAGGAGTGTAAAAACACCGGTGGGCTAGAAAGAAGAGTGTCTGAGTGAGTGAGGCGGATCGGGAAACCCGTGTCACTCTACTCCAGACAAGGCTCCATTGCTCCGGGGTCAAAGTCACATGCAATTCTCTCTCCCATGCTTTCTGCGCTATAGGGGTATCTCTAGTTATAGCATTACATAAGGTTTTGTAAAAATTGGATGCTACACCCGGTGAACTACCGATAGATCGGATAGTCTCCGACCAACTTTGTGTAGGGGATGCCGATGGCGGGAGCACCTTAGCACTCCGAAGGCAATGCTGAAGTTGCACCAACTGAAAGTAGTGTTTCGCTGGGAGACCAAATTCAATTTGCAATTCACTAAAAGTTTTCCAGCGACTATCATGGAACAACTGGCTAGGAATCCAAATGCCCCTAGTGTACCAGGGGCTCCACGCCATCGGCTTATTTTGTATTCGAAATCGAGTATTGTACCAAAGCGGGAGCCTATTGTACCAAAGCGGGATGAAACTTGAATTCTAATACTAAGGACAGTTCAGTACGATGGCTCTTGAAGAACACAGATTGATCTTTGAATGAAATGAACAACTTGACTGGTGCTCCAAAATCAGCAAAACGAGCTCACAGTCGTTCTCTCCAAAGTAAGACCTGAAAATAACACTGACTTGGCCAGGTTTCTCAAAGGTCAGAAGCACCGGGGAGATCCCTCACAACTCGTATTTCTCTCTGGAACGACACACAACCATACCCATGACAATTCAATTTATGGCAAAACCCTCCATGAGGGGAATGAAAAAATGGTCAGACTTCACAGACTCGCAACATGCTCTTATTTATTTAACAAATTTCGATATGTCATTTTTCTATGAGGTTAAACAGTTTACATGGAACTGAGTGGAGTAGGGGTTGGGGAGAGTGGGGGATGTAGGGATAGGGGAGTTATTATGGGAGTGGGGTGGGGGATATTGTGTTTGTTTGCGTATGATCGTCTTGTTCTGTAATTGGTTGGTATTCCTTGCCAAAGTGTTCCTGGAAGAGATGGGTCTTCCTGGCAGTGTAGGTATGGTGCGGCAGTACTTTTAAAGTATGGTGGGTTTGCTGTAGGCGCTGAATGAACGTTTATAACATTCCTGGCAATCGGCACTAGCCATCTTGTAAACTCCACTGCATGTGCAAATGGTATTGAGACAGTAAAGAAGTTATTGCTGGAAGGAAAGAGAAGCTTGTGAAGGGCTCCACTGGAATCCTCAGAAGGGTGGGGGGTGGCGTCAGCACAGTTATCACTCACACAGGGCAGTGACTACACAAAGATCAGCTTGATAATCAATGGTTGGTGTCCAAACCCCTTAAGCTCTTGGCCTCCTAAGGTGAATGCATCATAAATTCATTCATAACTAGAGGTGCAAATCCTGTCTCAGCAGTCCTTGTGGTGCTGGGGAACCCGCTTGCATCTTCAGATGTGGTTCTCTTCCTTTGGGGGGGGGGGGACCCTTCATTTGAACTCATGCCACTAGTCATAATGTTCCTGATCCAGATGATTTCTTAGAGCAGTCCGTTCTGTATTGCTCTTACTGCTGCTTTGTGCGAGCAGCTTTTGCAGTTATAAATCATTCATGGCCCGTAAGTGCTTTGTTTTGTGGTCTTTGACGTCGAACATTTTGGAACTTCCTTGATGATGGATGGCAGCGAGGGCCCGCTCGGCGCTCAGTAAGTGATTTTTCCCCGAAAACCTTCCTAGGAATAAAGTCACACCATGCACCACTGAGAGGGAGAGAACAAACTGTTGTATTGGTTTAATAGCAAAAGGGAATTAAGACGAGATCTTCGAAAATAATTTTTCATTGCTGGTATAGTTTGTTCTCCTCCAAAGACTGGGCTGTTTATTTTTATCATAGAATTGTTTCTCTGTAGGGATGGAAAATTCTGTATATTTAAAGGTAGAAGTGGAGAAAGCATGCAGAGCATGGCTCAGGGAATTCCTTCCAACCCTTTGCATGTGTATGTGTGCATGCATGCACAGGTCTTGTGGTTATGTTTTGTCTGCATGTGAGTGTGTATATCTCCGTTCTATACAGTACATTCTGTGTGAGTTTGTATCTGTATTTTTGGGTGTGTATCTTTGTGGGCTGGTATGTCTGTGCTTGTTTGCATGAGTATGAATAACAGCACGAGAGTTTCCGCCGCCCGAAGCAGACTGTCCGTGCTGCAATCAACCCTGCCCAAAAGACTGCACCTCCATCCAACCTTCCATGCTCCCTCCGTGCGCTTAAGCGGCGGTGGCCGAAGGGCTGCTTCAGCGCTGCATCAGGCCTTAAAGTGCCTATGCGCATGCGTGCTCATGGCTTGCAGCTCCTGCCCCTTCCCCCTCCCAATAAAACCTTCTTGGAGGGTGGGCAGAAGCTACAGGCCGGAACTGCGTTTTAAAGCCCACCATAGCACTGAAGCAGCAGTTCAGCTGCTGCTTCCTTGGGGGTTCGGGTAGTAATGCCGCCCACAAGGGTCTGCTGCCCTAGGTGATTGCCTAGTTCACCCAGTGGATGGGCCGGCCTGTGCGTATGTGTGTGTCAGAGCATGCCTGCCTGTGTGTGCGTGATTGCTTGCACGGGTGTGTCTGTGGGCATGTTCGTATGTCTATGTGTTGCTTCTCTGTGTGTCTGATGGGGAGAGGAGGTGAGAGGCGAAGACCGTTTGAAAGATGCAATTCCATAACTGCTGTTACTGTTAATCAGTGTTTTGTATGCTGCGGCTTTCAGAAACGCTTTTCTCATAGAAATGCATTGGAGGTTTTTTTCATGTTGCTTTTCTTTTTCATATTTTTCATTTTCATTTATTATATCTGATAAAACACCTTTTACAATAATTGCATCAAAGCGGTTTACATACAGATATCAAAATAAAACATATAATAAGATTCAGATCAATATAAAAAGAGCACCCACAAAATTATTCCCATGAATTCCTTATTCCCCGAAAGCCCATACAAACAGCGACACTTTCACCCTGCGACCCCTTCTCCCCTTCCTCCTCCATGTCCCTTTCTGTCATAGGGGCCAGTGAGGGAGAGTGAAGCAGAGAAGAGAGCCCCACTGATTTTTGCAGGTCTCCTCCCTGTGCCGTCACCCTCATTCACTCGATCTCTCCTTTACTGACCCTCCACAAAACATTCTCTGGCCATCAGCTTCCGGGGTGCAAACAGCTTCCTGCCTCGGTCACAGACCTAGTGCCCGCTCCGTTCTCACATAAGAAATGCCTTACTGGGTCAGACCAAGGTCCATCAAGCACAGTATCCTGCTTCCAACAGTGGCCAAACCAGGTCACAAGTACTTGGCAGGTTCCCAAAATGGCACACAGGTTCCGCAGTGCTCATCCCAGGGCAAGCAGTGGATTTCTCAGGTCGTTTTTAATAATGGGTTTTGGACCTTTCCTCCAGGAACTTATCCAAAGCTTTTTTAAACCCAGCTACACTGACAGTTTTTACTACATCCTCCAGTAACAAATTTCACAGTTTGATTATGCATTGAGTGAAAAAATATTTTTTCTTATTAGTCTTAAATGGGTTACATTGTAGCTTCATTGCCTGTCCCCTAGTCTTTCTACTTTTTGATCTCATAAAGAATCGACTTACGTTTACCTGTTCCATTCCATTCATGAATTTATAGACCTCTATCATATCTGCCCTCAGCTGTCTCTTTTCCAAGTGAAAGAGGCCTAACCTTTTAAGCTTCTCATCATAGGGGTATCCTTCCATCCTCTTTATTTTCGTGCCTCTTCTCTGTACCTTTCCTATTTCTGCTATATCCTTTTTAAGATGCAGAGGCCAGAATTGCACACAATATTGAAGGTGTGGTCACACCATAGAGCGATACAGAGGCATTATAATATCCTTTGTTTTATTCTCCCAACGATCCAGTGCCTACTCTTATCTGCCAGCCTCAGTTCTGAGAAAGCTGAACCTTCCCAAACCTCTTATTCGAAGAACCTGTGGTTTCTGCCACTCTTAATATCTCATGCTTGCCTCTGTAATTGTTCAGTCTCACTTTTTTCACTACTGTAGACGTCACACTTTCACACTTAGCTGAACACATTTTCAGCCTCTCAAATGTCTTCAGTCACTTCCTCTCATATTCACACTCATCCAGCCAGATTATGAAAGAGACGATCTGGATTATCACTCATCTTTATCTTTCTTTATCTTTATTCGGGCACTTGATAGACCGCCCAGGCCGGAGCATCAGGGCGGTGTACAATAACAAATAAAATGTCAGCTGCTGAAAACGAAAGATAGAGGGGAACGCCAGTAAACGATAGGACAGAGACAGTAAAATAAGGTAGAGGACAGGAAAGCCCCAAAGAGGGGTAGGAGGAGGGGAAGAGGGAGAGAGGAGAGGGGGGGGGATAGGGGGGAGAGGGGAAGAGGAAAGAATCATGGGGAATGGAGGGCGCGACTGGGGGATGTTGCGCCATCGGCAGGGGGAGGGAGGTCAAAGGCCTGACAGAACAGATGAGTTTTGAGGAGGGCTTTGAAGCGAGTGTAGAACAGCTCAGTGCGGAGAGGAAGGGGAAGGGAGTTCCAGAGGGCAGGTCCTAGGAAGAAAAAAGCAGAACGGCGAGTAGATTCCAGACGGGCCTGATTAGGTGAAGGGAGGAAGAGACGATTACCGTGAGATGAGCGAAGAAGGCGGGGGGAGGGCTGGAGGTGAATAATGTTAGCCAGGTACTGGGGGGTATCGGTGTGAAGAACCCGGTGAGCGGTGATGAGCAATTTGTAGACAAACCTGAACTTGATCGGGAACCAATGCAAAGTGAGGAAGCATGGGGACACATGAGAGCGAGCAGGGGAGGAGGTGACAAAACGGGCGGCGGCGTTCTGGACAAGTTGGAGACGGTGGAGCTGGGAAGACGGGAGATCTGCATAGATAACATTACAATAGTCCAGACGAGAGATTACTAAGGACAAAACTAGAGTAGCAACAGAAGGGGGGGGGGGGAAGAATTGAACGAACGGCCTTAATGCGACGTAGATGGAAAAAGGAAGTACGAATAACAGAGGAGATATGCTCGTGGAAAGAAAGGAAAGGGTCTAGGGTAATGCCCAGGTAACGAAGGGTTGGCACTAGAGGAATAGAGTGAGAGCCCATAGTGGGTGATAGCCTGGGTTGGGGAAGCCCGAGTGAAATCCAGATTGCAGATGACTTAGCAGGGTTGGCATGTAGAAAACTGGACTCAAACCAGGAGGCAATGGAGGAGAGACAGTGGTTGAGTGGGCCGAGATCCGGGGAGGAAGAGGAGGTGTGATGAACTAGAAGGATGAGACGTATACATAGTTCCAGTCCAGTTCATGAGACGTTCCAGTCCAGTTCATGAGACGTTCCAGTCCAGTTCCAGTCCAGTTCATGAGACGTATACATAGTTCCAGTCCAGTGTCATCTTTCAGTTCTCACAGAACAAGCCTTACCTTCCTCTGAAGAAAGATTTATTTCTTGCCGGTGATTCAGGCTTTTTTGTGTGTTTAGTACAGATGGGTTAAGAATGAAATTTGGGAGTTTGGCCTATCATGTCCCCCTTCTCCAAGAGCGATTCAGGAGTGTGATTCCTTGCTATCAAAGGCTCGAAGGAAACAATGTCTGGTACATGGTCAAGGAGATAAATGCAACAAAGGAAAAGTAGAAAAGGTCTTCCAAATACCAAACATACTTATTAGGAACAGTCAATAAACATTTACCTTGTCAGCAAAAGAGCTTTACCTCTAAAATAAGAATTATATCACACAATATTTATTACTACTACTAATATTAATAATTTATATAGCGCTACAAGGCGTATGCAGCGCTGTAGAGACACACATAATAATACGGTCCCTGCTCACCAGAGCTTACAATCTAATCAAGATGGAACAATAGATGAGAACGAGGGTACAGTAGGGAAGAGTAAGGAGACAGAAGGGGCCCGATATTTGAAAGGCATTTACATGGTTTACAGCCTAGTAAACCATGTAAAAGCCCTGAATAGGGATAATCCATGGCAATTACATGGTTATCCCCTTCAAAGCCTGTTACACACCCCAATGCTCTGCGGTTAGCTTCGGGGCGATCGGCTGGAGCGGGGCGGGGCAGAGACTGCTGCTAACCGAATATTCAGGTTAGCGATCCTCGGCTGAAACTAGGCCAGCTTTCCGCTCGCCTAGTTTTAGCTGCAGATGCTAACTGGGTAGTGGTATAATATCACTGCTACCCACTTAGCTTCGGCTGCTCCGAGGCATGTGCAGCGAAACCGCATATTCAGTGTCGTCAGCAAGGCATTGAATATCCGGTGTTACAGGTCGGTGGGCAGGACTACGTGCTGCAGTGGCCCATAGCCTGCCCAGCTGAAATTCAGGCTCAAGGAGAGCAAAGGGTTAAGATCCAAAAGCAGCCTGAAAGAGGTGAACCTTTAGCATGGATTTGAAAAGGGGGAGAGATGAGACCTGACGTATAAATTCAGGTAGTTTGTTCCATGCATAAGGAGCAGCAAGGTGAAAGGATCAAAGTCTAGAGTTGGCAGAGGACGAGAAGGGCACAGAGGGAAGCAGGCAAGTGGAGGAGCGGAGTTCACGAGGACGGGTGTAGGGTGAGAGGAGAGGTAGTGAGGAGCAACAGAATGACTTCATTTATAGGTCAGAAGGAGAGGTATATTAAATATAGAAATGGAAGGGAATATTTAATTATTTGGATTTCGATGATACAAAACAATGAAAACTGCTGCTAATATATTCCAATGTGTCTGGATCCCCAACTCCTCTGTAATGTAATCCAGCAATTCTCCCTGCTTCACTTACCCTGAGCTTCTCTCTCATTCACTGTTCTACCTATACTGAACACCTTCCCTCACTCCAAACCTCACTTGTATAGCATATGAATATGCTGCAGCTCATCTCCTTCCTGCCTGCCTCACAGCCTTCCCATTGGCTGGATCCTACCCACAGTCTGTGACTACAGCAGCATTCCAGTGCTCCACCCCCACAGCCTTCCCATTGGCTGGATCCTACCCACAGTCTGTGACTATAGCAGCATTCCAGTGCTCCACCCCCACAGCCTTCCCATTGGCTGGATCCTACCCACAGTCTGTGACTGTGACTACAGCAGCATTCCAGTGCTCCACCCCCACAGCCTTCCCATTGGCTGGATCCTACCCACAGTCTCTGTAACTCAGGCGTCCTCAAACTACGGCCCGCGGGCCACATGCGGCCCGCCGAGGACATTTATCCGGCCCGCCGGGTGTTTTTGCCGCCGCTGCCTGTCCATTCTGCTTTAAAAGTATAGTTACAAAAAAAAAGGCTGTCTGCTTCTGCTTCTGCTGCCGCTGCTGCTGCGGCAACGGCAGAATCAAATGTCCCGCGGGGCCCCCCCCCCTGCCTGGAAGAGCCTGCCCTTCCTGCATCAGCTCCCTCTCCGCAGTCGCACTGGCTTTCAGAGCGCGAAAGGAAAGTTTCTCCCTCGCGGCTCTGTTAAGCCCGCGGAGGCTGATGGGAAAGTCCCATCAGCCCCTGCGGGCTTAACAGAGCCACGAAAGGGAAACTAGTCTCCCTTCGTGCTCTGAAAGCCGGTGCGACTGCGGAGAGGGAGCTGATGCAAAATGCCTTAATCTACCCCTGCCCATGGCAACAGATAGTTTTGATTCAGTTATTAGTTTTCAGAGTGGAATTAAGAACAAAGAGCCTGATATTCAGCACTGGTGGCTAGCGGCCGGCGCTGAACTTTAAACCTGTTTATTCAATGCCGGGACCATATCTGGGCTCTGGCATTGAATATCTGGAATGCCCAGATTGCTACCAAGCTAACCAATGATGATATTCAGCCGCTGCCTGGTTGGCTTCTATGGTGAAAGTTAAGCTATTGTGTCCCGCACCTGACTTTCATCGCATATCATTAATTGGGTAGTGGCTTGATATTGCCGCTGCCCCGTTAGCAATGGGTGCTACCCTGGAATGCCTCCAGCATGCCCTGACATGTAGTGATGGCACCCATGGATAAATGCCACAGCGGGATCTTCAGCAGCACTGGTTACTGCCACAGAATACCCCGCTGAGTGGCATTTACACAGCTTAAAATACAGCAAATACCTTCTTGAAAATTATTTGCATGTTATTGTTATGTGCCGTCAAGTCGGTGTTGACTCATGGCGACCCTCTGGATAGTTCTTATAAACTGTGTTTGGTCTTTAATCAGGCGGCTCACTGTTGAGAGAGTGGCACCCGTAGCTGCTGTTATTGTCTCAATCCATCTCATTGCTGGCCTTCCTCTTTTGCATTTACCTACTATCTTGCCAAGCATGATGTCTTTCTCTAATGATCTCTCTCTTCGCATGGAGTCGGGAGTGGTGCCAAAGGACTGGAGAGAGGCTCATGTGGTGCCTTTACACAAAAGCGGAAGTAAGGATGTGGTTGAAAACTACAGGCCGGTTAGTTTAACTTTGGCGGTGAGTAAATTATTGGAAACGCTGCTGAAAGAGAAAATAGTGAGGTTTCTGGAGTCCAGCGGATTACAGGCTCCGAGGCAGCATGGATTCACCAGAGGCAGGTCTTGTCAGACAAATCTGATTGATTTCTTTGACTGGGTGACCAGGGAGTTGGACCGAGGGAGAGCTCTAGATGTGGTGTATTTAGATTTCAGTAAAGCCTTTGACACTGTTCCTCACAGGCGACTTATAAACAAACTGAGCACCCTAGGGATGGACCCTAAAGTTACTGCTTGGGTTAGAAATTGGTTGGGTGGGAGGCGACAAAGAGTACAAGTAAATGGAGCTCACTCTGAGGAGAAGGATGTTACCAGTGGTGTGCCCCAGGGATCTGTCCTTGGTCCGATTCTTTTTAACATCTTTGTTAGTGATATAGCAGAAGGGCTGTCGGGTAAGGTTTGCCTCTTTGCGGATGATACCAAAATCTGCAATAGAGTAGACACCCAGGAAGGTGTAGATAACATGAGGAGGGATCTAGCTAAGCTTGAAGAATGGTCTAGAATTTGGCAGCTGGGATTTAATGTTAAAAAATGTAAGGTCATGCACTTGGGCTGCAGCAATCCAAGGGAGCAATACAGTATAGGAGGTGAAGTACTTTTGTCCACTAAAGAAGAGCCTCTTTCAATTGAAAGCAAGTTCTGCTACGAGGGGACATGGGATGAGGGTGAAGGGAGATAGATTCAGGAGTGATATGCGGAAATATTTCTTTACGGAAAGAGTAGTGGATCCGTGGAATAGTCTCCCAGTGGAGGTGGTAGAGATGAGGACAGTAACTGAATTCAAAAAAGCATGGGACCAACACAGAGGATCTCTAAAGGTAAAAAGTGGACTGTTGTAGTTGTTGATATGGAAGGACAGACTAGATAGGCCATGTGGTCTTTTTCTGTCATCATGTTTCTATGTTTCTATGTTTCTATGATGTGTTCAAAGTATGAAAGTCGAAGTCTTGTCATCTGAGCTTCTAAAGAAAACTTAGGTTTGATCTCCTCTAGTACCGACTGGTTTGTTCTCAGGGCAGTCCATGGCAGTATTCGTCACCAGCACCATAATTCAAGACACATAATTGAAGACACACCTCTTCTGTGAATACTTTGGTCCCACTTTAGAAGAGCTACGGTCTGACACAGACACAACAACTTCTTGAACTCTGTTAGGCATCCCTGCTATACCCTGCACTGCTACATTGCACCTGTATATAGTTAAATGTATTAATTGCCCCATGTAGCCTTCCAAGTTGTACTACCTGTTCCATGTGAAAGCATGTTGCTATGTTGTTCAATGTAAACTGCTTTGAATTAACGTTAAGGCGGCATAAAAAAAACCTGTTATATAAATAAATAAATAAAATTTCAAAGGCATCAATTTTCTTCCTGTCCATCTTTTTCACTGTCCAAGTTTTGCATTCATATGATGTCATTGAAAATATAATGGTTTGAACAAGTCAAATATTTGTAATATTTGTATGGAGAGAAACATCTCT
This sequence comes from Ichthyophis bannanicus, assembly GCA_033557465.1. Lineage (NCBI taxonomy): Eukaryota > Metazoa > Chordata > Amphibia > Gymnophiona > Ichthyophiidae > Ichthyophis > Ichthyophis bannanicus. The sequence continues at coordinate 47,644,975 of CM066035.1, forward strand.
GCTCTTGAGAATCTTGTCTAGGTCCTTCATAGCCATTCTGCCAAGAGCAATGCGTCGTCTGATTTCTTGACTGTTTGTTGTTTCTTTATTGATATTGATCCAAGTAGGTTAAAGTTGTCCACTATTTCAATTTCTTCTCCATCAGTGATGAACTTATTGATTTTGCTAGTTGTCAGGATCTTTGGCTTCTTTACGTTAAGATGCAGGCCCATTTTAAGGCTATGTTCCTTGATCTCGAGTAGCAAATGTTTCAGATCATCTTCACTTTCAGCCAGTAATCTTCCAGAAAGAATATAAAACACATTTGGAACCACAAATTTAATCCAATGTAAATATGTACTAAGCCCTATATATCTAATCACTTACAGCCTGATTCCATCCGGGACATGTAGGCCCTCTGTGCACCTGATTGGAACCGGACGCACAGAGGGAGTTGCAATTCTGATCCTGCGGGGCATATCTAGCCCCGCAGGATCAGAATCACGAGGAGGCCTGTACATGCAGGCCGAGACCGTGATTCTGTTTGGCCTGCACGTACAGGCCTTGCCCAACTAACTCAGTCAGGGCTTTTAAATGGAGCCACAGCTCCATGGCGTCCTGTTGCCATGGCACCGTGGCTCCATTTAAAAGCCGTGATCCCCGGCTGCTGGCCACCACATTGCTTTCCCCACATCCCGACCCCCGATCTGGCCTCCCAGAGCTAGGGTCAGGCTGTGGGGATTGGCCTCTGCCCCCTGCCGCCCCTTCCCAGCCCTAGGCCCGGCGATCCTGACAAATTGGGGAAGTTATTCCTCAGAGGTGGAATAACTTCCCGTTCAAGTCGCCGGCCCCAGATGAACAGGGCCAACATTAGAATTGGCCCTGTATGTCCAGGGCCGGTGACTGCCCACTGCCTGCCCTAATGCCACCCCGATCCTCCTCTTTCCCGTCCCTGTCTAACTTCCCTGTACAACTGGCAGGGATGTTAGACGCTGGCAGGAAGGGGCATGAATAGGGACGTCCATTCCTGCTGCTCTGAATAACCTCCAATGTAAATAGTTAAGAACTATGAATACTATCATTCAGTTCTACAGTCTTTTTTTTTTTTTAGTGCTGTCTAGTCAGTGCTGACTCCTGGCGACCCAGTTGCCTCAGAGTTTTCTTGGCAATATATCACCAGAAGTAGATTGCCAGGCCTTTTCTTCTGAGGCAATGGAGGGAAAAGTGAATTGCCCAAGGTCACAAGGAGTGCTAGCCCTTGACCTTTGGGGTATTATACAGTTGCTCTAACCAGGGGCGGCCCAAGAGGGGTGCGAGGTCATGTGTGGAGATTTATTGCATGGCCTTATTTGCATAAGGGGCTTCATTTGTATAAATATTTGTATAATGTTATCATGCACTAACGTTTAGGAAACATGCTTCTTTTTTTTTTTTAAACGTTTATTTTCATTTTACAACAAACAAAGTAACAACACATCAAAAGAAACAAATACACACATACAATAAAGAAAGCAACCCCAATTACCCCCCACCCCAATGCTTCTTCTCTAAGCTGATTAGAATCATCATATGAGCGCTTACATACAACAATTATTGTACATCAAACAAACAGAAGGAGAATCTATGATACCGGAGGAGCATGTGACAAAGATTAATACAGAATCAAACAGTCAACTGAGAGCATCGAAATTTGGAACATAATCGTTGAGCGTCTTCTAGCTAGACCAATAGTGAATAGTTTGACCGGAAGAGGCAGACATACTAGGTATTTGCGCATATTTACAATAAAGACAGATATGTTTCCCAATATTTCGTGATTAAGGAAATAGGAGACAGCAATACCCAGCATAAAGGCTAAAAGAAGTAAGCCAATTTAGGAAGAGAGGGGATCCCCGCAGCTAAGCGGAGCCCCACAAACTTCCTAAAGAGGGGATCCGAAATATATAAAATAGAATGAAGACGACCTCAGACCCGACTCCAGTAATACTGTAATGCGGGACAATCATACGTAACAGGAGTGTAGTAGACCAAAGGCCACATAGCATGTCCCGCATCAAGCGCACTGGATGGCATTCCAATTGGCTAACCTATCAGGAGTATTTGTCTACATGAGATAGCAGTACTGAGGAGATAGGAAAAATCTGATCTAGAATGTGAGTGATGGGGGGGGGCTGAGAAAAGGTGAGCTCTAAGTCTGAGGGGTGAAGCAACTTCCATATATCAATTCACGCAAAATCTTTCATCAGGGCTGGCAGGGTGTGGAGACTCTTGGGCGGACCACTCATTCTAGGCGGCAGTCTATCTATCAAAGGAACAAATACTTGGTAGAAGTCACCGCCGAGTAACAATAACAGGGTCATCCACATTCGGAGCATAAATACCAATACACGCAAATGCACTATCTCTAACCTTAAAATATACACAGGCCCAGCTACCCACCCCATCAGAGCTAGTATCCATTACAGTGGTTGGCAAAATTTCTCAACTAAGATGGCTACCTCGCCCCGCTCAGAAACGGCGGGAGAATAGGCAGCCACCATATAAGGTTTGGCAGCAAGTTTCAGTGGTTCGACAGAAGTGAAATGGATTTCCTGAAGAAACACTAAATCAGTATGATCATGATTAAAATAACTAAGGATGGTCATTCTATTGATTGGACTATTGATGCCTCTTACGTTCAATACTAAGAGCATACATAAGGCCATACAACAAAGTCAAACATTCTGAGAAAGGAACATGATGGCGCACCGATTTGCGCAATGTCCCTCATATCAACTATAAATGACTGTACACACGATATGATAGAAAATAAGCCAATGAAAAATCATGAAGCGCCCTATATAACAGTAGAAGCACCGAAGTGCCTTAGAGAAGAAGCAAAACCCCAGAAATTACAGGCGACCTGATGTCTGCGGGGTGAAACCCCAGAGAAGGCCTAAATTGAAACATATAACCGGTATAGCTGTGCGTGCTCCGAATCCAACCGAGGTGCACATCATGGAGGAAAAGGAGACCAAAAGAGGTAGATATAAAAGAAAGAAAGGTCCAGGCAGTCTCCATTCCAGGCAATAATCACCGCGCCGGGCCATTCAAAATGGCGGGCAGTTCCAGCGGAGTCCATCCGAACTGTTGACTTAGCGCATCTGGTCTGCCTCTTTGGAATCTAAAAATGTTGCTAGCAGAGCAGGATCTTCGAAGGTTCTAGTTTGATTATGGAGAGTCACTCTAAGCTTCGCTGGATATAAGAGGCCAAAGCGAGCCTGTAACTGTTGAAGTCTAGGACGAAAAGCAAGGAGTCCCTTCCGCCGGTCAGCTGTGGGCTTTGCCAAGTCGGGGAAGAAAGAGACTTTATGATCGTGAAACTGCAGATGTGGCATCACCCGGGCGGCTTTGAGAATTTGCTCAACTTGCTGATACCTCAGTAAACGGAATATAATGGGCCGGGGGGTCGTCCGATTGAGTGCCATGTTGGTAGGAGCACGATATGCTCGGTCAATTTCCAGATCTCTGCAAAAGGTAATCTTCAGCAAGGAAGGGAGAGTTTTGACCAGAAATTCTCTGATATCTCCTGCTTCCGCCCCTTCTGGAACTCCTATGAGCCTGACATTGTTGCGACGAGCACGATTATTGCAATCCTCTAACTCTTTTTGAAGATTCTGTATGTGACGCTCAGCCTTGTCCAGGTTCACCAAACGCACCGCGTGCGAATCGAGGACCCCCGCCATGTTGTCCAGCCGTAGTGAAAGACCTTCAAGCCGGTCCTGAAGCATACCGAAATCTTCTCGCATGGCTCGGAGCGCCTCTCCGTTGGACTGTACCAGTTCCTTCACACCACGTATTTCCTCCAAGATCTCCTGTTGCAGTTCAGGGCTTACCCGAGGTGGAACCATCTTAGGTGGGGAAGACAACTCTGTTTTGGAGCGTTTTCCATGTGAAGAAGAGGGAGACCCGAAGTCCAAGCGCACTGGTTTGTGGGTCGCCATTCCCCCCAAGGCACCCCGGTAAGTTCGGTATAAAATATTAAGTTTATGCAGATGTTAAGTCAGGATTCTAAGTAGGCCCCTCGGGAGCTTCAGCGCGAAGCGTCTAACCCGCTGGACATCAGGCTCCGCCCCCCAGGAAACATGCTTCTTAATGAGTGTCTGGATAAAGAAAGATCAGATTTCTACATTACTATACTCCAGTGCCAACCACCATGCACATTAGGAACTACTACAAACACTGCCCATTTAGAACCCATAGCAAACCCGCCGCATCAGTACTACCAGGACTCACAAAGCACCAAATCCTACCTATCAAAAAGGCAACACAGCAAATATTAAACCGACACATCTCAGAGAATACCAATGCATCTCCTACTGGGGAAAGAGAACAAGTGGCACTGTCAAATAGAAACTACATGAACAGAATACCTCAGCTCGGTTACACATGCAGAATATAGATCATCATCAAACAAAGAACAAGGGATCATAATTTAGAAATACAGTGACTTGCAAAAGTATTCATCTTCTTGGTTTTTGTCCTGTTTTGTCGCATTATATACAACCTGGAATGAAAATGGAGGTTCATTTGGATGTTAGGTAATGGACCTAACAATATAGTCCAAATTGATGAAGTAAAATGACAAAAAAAATACCTTGTACTGTATATATAAAAAAACAAGTAAAAACTGAAAAGTTGTGAGTGCACATGTATTCATCCCTTTTGCTCTGAAACCCCTAAATAAGATCTGGTCCAACCAATTAACCTTAGAAGTCACATAATTAGTTGATTAGGGTCCACCTGTGTGTAATCAGTGTCACATGATCTGTCACATGATGCCGGTATAAATACACCTGTTCCGAAAAGCCCCTGACTCTGCAACACCACTAAGCGAGCAACATGAAGACCAAGGAGCACTCTAAACAGGTCAGAGACAAAGTTGTGGGGAAGTATAGATCAGAGTTGTGTTATAAAAAAAATCCCAAATTCTGAATATCCCACGGAGCATCATTAAATCCGTTATAACAAAATGGAAAGAATATGGCACCACTACAAACCTGACAAGAGAAGGCCGCTCACCAAAACTCACAGACCGGGCAAGGAGGGCATTAATCAGAGATGCTACAAAGCCACCAAGGATAACACTGAAGGAACTGCAAAGATCCACAGTGGAGATGGGAGAATCTGTCCATACGACCACTTTAAGCCTTACACTGCACAGAGCGGGGCTTTATGGAAGAGTGGCCAGGAAAAAGCCATTGCTTAAAGAAAAAAATAAGAAAACACGTTTGGAGTTTGCACAACAGCATGTGGTGGACTCTCCCCCCCCTCCCCCCCCACCAAACACATGGAAGAAGGTTCTCTGGTCAGATGAGACAAAAATTGAACTTTTTGGCCATCATGGGAAACGCCATGTGTGACGCAAACCCAACACTTGCCATCACCCCGAGAACACCATTCCCACAGTGAAACATGGTGGTGGAGCATCATGCTGGGGGGATGTTTTTCATCGGCAGGGACAGGTCAGGATTGAAGGAATGATGGATGGCACTAAATACAGGGCAGTTCTTGAGGAAAACCTGTTTCAGTCTGCCAGAGAGGGTCACCTTCCAGCAGGAAAATGACCCTAAACATATTGCTAAATCTGGTTTAAAGGGAAACGTTTAAATGTCTTGGAATGGCCTAGTCAAAGCGCAGACCTCAATCCAAATGAGAATCTGTGGCATGACTTGAAGATTGCTGTACACCAACGCAACCCATCTAACTTGAAGGAGCAGGAGCAGTTTTGCCTTAAGGAATGGATGAAAATCCCAGTGGCTAAATGTGCTAAGCTAATAGAGACCTACCCCAAGAGACTTGCAGCTGTAATTGCAACAAAAGGTGGCTCTACAAAGTATTGACTTTGGGGGGTGAATACATATGCACACTCCTGCTTTCACTTTTTTTTGTCTTAATTATTCTTTGTGTCACAATAAAGGATATTTTGCACCTTCAAGATTGTAGGCATGATGTATATCTCGCATGGTGCTAACCCCAAAACTCTATTTTAATTCCAAAACAGGACAAACACAGAGGGGATGAACACTTTTGCAATGCACTATAGGAAGACAATAATTTAAACTGGGAACCCCAAAAGCCAAACTTGGAATGTACAACAACACTGGAGAAATAAAACTATAAATAAATTTCCTCTTGTACTGAACAAAATGCAAAGACATTAATGATGCACATTTCCCAGAGCTGACATATACCAGTTAATAAATTCAAAATAAATAAGTATTTTTCCAGCTTTAGTTGTTTGGGCATTTTATTTTTCAGCTGCAATTGCTCCAGTCACTTTCTTCTGGTTTCTTCGTGTCTTCTGCTAACTCTCCATTGTCTGCTGTCCATTTGTCCTTTCGTCTCTCTTCTAGTTTTTTCCCATTCTCTCTCTACATCTGCTTTAACATACTGATCTTTCCCCTTTTGCTCTTTCCTCCATTTCTTTCTCTACTCCTTTTTCATCCACTGAAATGTCACCCTTCCATCCTCAATCCACACTTATTCTCCCAATACCTGGCCAATCATAGCTTTTTCTTCCTTCTCACACAAAATATCTTTTCCCCTTTCCATCCTCACTCCCCCAGCCCCATCCTCTTCTAGTCCTCCCCCAGCATCAGCTCCCTTCTAGTTCCAGCCCCACCCAGCATCCACTCCCTTCTAGTTCCATTATCCCATCCCCCCACATTAGCCCATTCCCAATCCTAGCCCCCCCATCAGCCATTTCCAGTCCTATTCTAGCCCCCCATCAGCCCATTTCCAGTCCTAGCCCCCCATCAACCTCTTTCTAATCCTAGCCCCCCATCAGCCATTTCCAGTCCTATTCTAGCCCCTCATCAGCCCATTTCCAATCCTAGCCTCCCCATCAGCCATTTCCAGTCCTATTCTAGCCCCTCATCAGCCATTTAATCCCCCGAGAGGGGCACCAATCTGCCGCTGCTAACTCCGGTCCAATCGGGACCGTGGGAGGAGGGGCTGTAGCTCCTTTAAAACAAGGAGCGCTACCGGCGGGAAAGGCAGCCATTTAATCCCCCGAGAGGGGCACCAATCTGCCGCTGCTAACTCCGGTCCAATCGGGACCGTGGGAGGAGGGGCTGTAGCTCCTTTAAAACAAGGAGCGCTACCGGCGGGAAAGGCAGCCATTTAATCCCCCGAGAGGGGCACCAATCTGCCGCTGCTAACTCCGGTCCAATCGGGACCGTGGGAGGAGGGGCTGTAGCTCCTTTAAAACAAGGAGCGCTACCGGCGGGAAAGGCAGCCATTTAATCCCCCGAGAGGGGCACCAATCTGCCGCTGCTAACTCCGGTCCAATCGGGACCGTGGGAGGAGGGGCTGTAGCTCCTTTAAAACAAGGAGCGCTACCGGCGGGAAAGGCAGCCATTTAATCCCCCGAGAGGGGCACCAATCTGCCGCTGCTAACTCCGGTCCAATCGGGACCGTGGGAGGAGGGGCTGTAGCTCCTTTAAAACAAGGAGCGCTACCGGCGGGAAAGGCAGCCATTTAATCCCCCGAGAGGGGCACCAATCTGCCGCTGCTAACTCCGGTCCAATCGGGACCGTGGGAGGAGGGGCTGTAGCTCCTTTAAAACAAGGAGCGCTACCGGCGGGAAAGGCAGCCATTTAATCCCCCGAGAGGGGCACCAATCTGCCGCTGCTAACTCCGGTCCAATCGGGACCGTGGGAGGAGGGGCTGTAGCTCCTTTAAAACAAGGAGCGCTACCGGCGGGAAAGGCAGCCATTTAATCCCCCGAGAGGGGCACCAATCTGCCGCTGCTAACTCCGGTCCAATCGGGACCGTGGGAGGAGGGGCTGTAGCTCCTTTAAAACAAGGAGCGCTACCAGGCGGACCCGCGCCTGTCGGGCCCGCGCCTGAGGGCCTCGCCAGAGGGCCCTTTGGCGTGGCCCTTAGGCGGAGGCCATCTTCCATCAAGTCAACATCGCTCCTGCTCGGATTGACATCAGAGCTCCTGAACCATAAAAAACCCCTGCCATCATATACAACCCTCCCCAGCCAGTTCACACCAGACGGAGGATAGAGCCACCGACAGTAAGAGTAGCAGCGCTTCATTCTTCAACCTATTGGACATTTAGTATTCTACAAAACGTAAGAGTATATCGAGCAATTGCTTAACCTATTCAGACCCAATTATATTCTTTGTATTTACAATATATTGTTGCTAGCACATTCACACTGTATACTTCTGTGAATTCTACTGTCTCCAGTAGTCACCTTTCTATATGTACAGCCTGATGATCAATCTTAACTACTGCCTGATCCATACTCTTGCCAGTAAGTAACTGTATAACCAATACTTGATCCATACTGTTACCAGGAATTCTCTAATTATTACCTGTCTTATCTGTTGCAACCAACTTTCTAATCTGTATAAGTTACAACTGTTACAAATACTAGATAACTGTAATTGCTACTCATAGATACATACTAACTGCAACTCTTATTGCAACTATTAGACACAAACTAACTACTAGCAACTTAATCCACAACAAATACCTTCCAATCTTTGAACATGTCACGCTCAAACAACATGATACTAAAAATAACATACAGCTGTATAATACTGACAATTTTAATTAACCTAACACTAAGCTTAACATCTAAAAATCACATGCCAATCCCTATAATACAATCCACAATTAGAAATCACAGCCACTTTGGACACGTTACCTCAATCCACCATGCAAAAATAAACTACCACAGACTTATACAAATAAAACAAACTAATGCTCCACAAATAACAAAGGAAATTAACACCAATAACACCACCCCTCTAACTTGCATCCTTATAAATGCCCGCTCTATGAAAAACAAACTCCCCATATTCAATGATTTAATAACCGACTCAAAACCTGATATGTTATGCGTAACGGAAACATGGCTAACTGAAACAGATACAATCTACTTAAATCAACTTAATAGCAATGAATACGATATAAACTATACACATAGAACTAACAAAAAAGGAGGAGGAGTACTAATAATGACAAAAAAGGGATTAAATGCAAGAACAATACCATCTACCATACCCAACAATATTGACACCTTAATTATAAAAACCAACATTTGTAGAATTTGCCTAATATATAGACCCCCTGACCAAAAAACAGATAGCCTAGATTCTCTAATTGAATTCCTAGGCTCATCAACAGATCATAATCCCATAATCATGCTAGGCGACTTCAATCTCCCATCACTTCCAGCATCAGAAGCCAACTTGTTCCTAGAATCCATATCAGACATGGACTATCATCAAATAATTAATACAGCAACACATATAAAAGGAGGCATCCTTGACCTTATTCTCCTCCCAAGCACTCTCTACAAATTATTCAACACAGACTCCATAGAATATATACAAATACCCTGGTCTGATCATCACATTATCAAAACATACTTCACATTCTACACCAATAACAATAAAAATAACACACAAAGCAATCCCACTACAAAATTCAAAAAATTTAATGAAACCGAATTCTTGGATACAACAATACCCCACCTCTCATCATCCCCAATGAATCTAGACGAAGCTGTAATAACCTGGCATGAAACTATCAACAATGCAGCCAAACTTGATCAACGATTCAAAAAGCCCTCTAATTTAAAAATAAACAGAACTCCATGGTTCAACAACACGCTAAAACAAATGAAAAAAGAACTACGAAAACTAGAACATAAATGGCGCAAAACCAAATCAACCATCAACAAGGAAATATATAACAACCATCTCACAAAATATAAAGATACATTAGATAACATAAAAAAATCTTATTTTGCAGCAATCTTATCAAAATCTTATAATAGACCACGTGAACTTTTCTCAATTGTTAGAAACCTTACTAATAATCCTCAAACATCGAACACTGAAATCACTGAAATTTCGGTACAAAACTTAGCCACCCACTATCAAAACAAATCTATGCAACCTATAATGACTCTAAACAACATAAATACAGTTCATCACTGCTCAGAAGAATGGTCAAAATTTCATCCCATATCAAAAGACGCACTAAAGAATATCATTACTAACCTCAACACCACAACATCCTTTCTTGATCCATGCCCAGTAACATGGATAAAAAGTACACTCCCAATACTTCTATCATACATCCTCCCTATAGTAAACCTATCATTGCTTCAAGGACACCTCCCCTCTACGCTCAAACACGCACAAATCCGGCCAATTCTCAAAAATAACACGCTTGATAAAACATCACCAAAATCATACAGACCCATTTCAAGTATCCCTTTTTTGGCTAAAATAATAGAAAAAGTGGTACAAATTCAGACACAAGAATACCTTGATTCATCCTACCCGCTTGATGACCAACAATATGGATTTAGGCCTCAACATGGAGTTGAAACACTTTTAACAGTCTTAACCGATACACTTCTCAAAGGGATCAATAATCATAAACAAGCATTTATACTCTTATTTATTGATATTTCGGCAGCATTTGATAGTGTTCACCACACTATAATGCTTAATAACCTAAATCAAATAGGAATAAAAGACACTGTACATAAATGGTTTACCTCTTACCTAAATAATAGAACACAAAATGTAAGAATTGGTAACCAAACATCAACCATATATAAACAAGAAGTTGGTCTCCCACAAGGCTCCGCACTATCAGCCCTCCTGTTTAATATTTACATAAAACCTATCTGTGATATCTTTAAAAAATTCGGAGTATACTATCATCTATATGCAGATGATATTATGCTGTACATCCCATTTACAATCCCTAACTTACCAATAAAACTACTATCTGATTGCTTCAATGAAATTACAACATGGCTAAAAGCTCAAAACCTTCACATTAACCATGCAAAAACAGAAGTTCTAATTGTAACAAAAAATCAATCATATATCCCTCCAACCCACATAACATTGCAAAACCACGACATTAAAATAAAAAATGAAATAAGATACCTAGGTGTTATCCTAGATACTCATCTGACGATGAACACTCACATCAGAAACACCATAAAGAAAATATACTTTAAACTTAAAATCCTTAAACAACTACGACCATTAGTACACCAACTAGACTTCATTAATATAATACAGGCTACAATAACACCGCACTTTGATTTTGCCAACCTAATTCTCTTAGGTATAACGAAACAAAACATAAAACGAATCCAATTAGCACAAAACGCAGCAGCTAGAATTATCATGAAAGCACACTCAATTCAGCACATAACACCAATACTAGCTTCCCTACACTGGTTGCCAATTCAAAGTAGGATAATATATAAACCACAATAACTATATATAAAGCTTTAAATAACATGGCCCCAATCCCATTAAGCAAACTAATTAGCATGGAATCTCAAAAAACCACACACAGAAAAGGATACTCAAATAAACTAAAAACTCCTAATGATTTCATAAAAGCAAATAAATTAACTAACAACAGAGTTTTTTCCCATGCTGCCCCAACTATTTGGAATTCCCTTCCGGAGGACCTAAGAACTATAACCGAAATTATGGAACTCCGTAAAAAACTAAAAACCTACTTATTCTCCATGCACTACGGCAACATAGATAACCCCTTGATACACTCAGATAAAGGTTAAAAATCATGACTAATACTATTTCCAACAACTTAACAGACAATACACTATTATAAAAACACCATGATTCAATTCTAAAGTACCCACAACATATATTTGTATATAGTTTATTGTATATAATTTAATTTATTTGTAATAGTTTATTGTATATAATTTACCAGCCAATTTTGCTATTATGCATAAGTTCATTATGTTTACATTTACTTTTATTGTTACAAAATGTTCAACGTAAAACTTTTATTGTTACAAAATGTTCAATGTAAAACTAAGCTTTTGCTTTGTGGATTGTTGTTTATTGTGAACCGCAACTGAACTCTGGAAGTTGCGGGTTATAAATGTATGCTAAATAAATAAAATAAATAAATAAATTTCCAATCCTAGCCCCCCATCAGCCATTTCCAGTCCTATTCTAGCCCCTCATCAGCCCATTTCCAATCCTAGCCTCCCCATCAGCCATTTCCAGTCCTATTCTAGCCCCTCATCAACCCATTTGCAGTCCAAGCCCCCCCCTTCAGCCATTTCCAGTCCTAGTTCCCTCTTCCCCCCCAAAGAGCCCCGCGCCTCTCTGACTGACCTTAGAGGGAGCCATAGATGCTCCAGATCACCTCTGTACAGCTGCTAAAGTGAAGAACACCATTTTTCTTCACGTCGACAGCTGTGTTCTAGTGTAGGCCGCTGGCGCACTGAGCGCCCTTTAATCTCTGCTGTGCCAGCAGCCTACACTAGAACGCAGCTGCCGACGTGAAGGAAAATGGCGCTGTTCACTTCGGGGGCTGTACAGAGGTGAACTGGAGCCTCGGGCTTCCCCGGCTCCCTCTTGAGCCGGCCCTGCCAGGAGCCAGACAGCATGCGCGAGATGTTGTTGGTGAGGGGCCTCCTGAAGCATGGGGCCCTGTGCGAACAGCATTCTCGCACAATGGATGGGCCGGCCCTGGCTCTAACCACTAGGCTACTCCGCCACTCGTTCAGTTTTAATATATTGTAAATAGCTGAGAACAAAGTACATTATACTGTAATCCTGCTCTATGTACAGCAGAGGCCCACCACAGCCCTGCTACACCCCTGTTAAATGTAAACCGCCTTGAATGGTAGAAAGGCGGTATAAAAACAAATGTAAATAAATAAATAAAATAATGTGGTATCATCAGCATAGGGAAAGTTGTTGATGAGTCTTCCACCAATCTTTACACCTCTGTTGTCTTCATACAGTCCTGCTTCTCTGATGATTTGTTCTGCATATAAATTAAACAGGTAGGGGGAAAGCATGCAGCCTTGTCTTACACCTTTGCTGATTTTAAACCATTCTGTTTCTCCTTGTTCCGTTCAAACTGTTCCTCCTTGATCACTGTAAAGGCTGTACAAGAGAACAATCAAGTGTTCTGGTATACCCATGCTTCTTAATGTGGTCAGAGTTTCTCATGATTTACATAGTCAAAAGCCTTGCTGTAGTCGATAAAACACATATAGATATCCTTTTAAAATTCTTTTGTCTTTTCAAGGATCCATCTCACATCGGCAATGATGTCTCTCGTTCCTCGCCCTTTCCTGAACCCTGCTTGCGCTTCAGGCAGTTCTTGTTCCAGGTATGGTTGTAGTCTCTGCTGAATAATCTTGAGTAGAATCTTGCTGGCATGTGGGATCAAAGCGATTGTGTGATAATTTCAACAGTCAGAAGGATCACCTTTCTTTAGTATTGCTATAAACACATTTTTTCCAGTTGTTGGCCATGATGATGTCTTCCAAATTTCTTGGCAGAGCCTTGTAAGTATGGTAACAGCTGCATCAGATTTATTTTATTTATTTATTTAACAGTGTTTTATATACCACCTTTGTCCAAGGTGGTTTAAAATGAACAACATAACATAATCTCGCGAGATTTGTTTTACATTAAACAGGGGGTAAACAACTTGGAGTTAAATATGGGTTAACTATAGGGATTTTAATAGAGTCAATAGTTCAGCAGAGGATAAAGAAGAAGAGGGTAAACAACTTGGAGTTAAGTATAGAGTTAACTGTGTGGATTTTGACTGAGTCAATAGTTCAGCAGAAGATGATGAATTTATAGTTATGTAATGTCATTAGATCCAAAGTGTTCTATGAAAAGGCGTGTTTTTAGTACTTTCTTCATATCTTTAGTAGATTGCGCAGATCTGATGCTTTTGGGTAGGAAGTTCCAGATAGTGGGGGCATAAAGTGAGAAAACCCTATTACTTGTCTGTTGTGTTGAATGGGGGGATGACCAGAAGATTCTGGTTTGCTGCTCTTCTTGGTCTTATTGTGGATGCTTTTGTGATTTGATCACTGAAGCAGGGAGCTGAGAGATTGTGAAGGATTTTGAATGTGGTAGTTATGGCTTTGTGTTTAGTCCATTGCGAGATTGGAAGCCAGTGTAGACCTTTTGGATTGGTATTATGTGCTGTTGGTTTGTTCTGGCTGTTAGGATTCTGGCTGCAATGTTTTGTACTAGCTGGAGAGGTTACAGTGCCTGTTTCGAGAGCCCTTGATAGATAACACTGGTCAACAAATTTTTACAAAAGTCATGTTACTGAAATAAAAATAGTCATTTTTTAACAATTTTTATATGCTGAACACGAATATGACAGTGAAATTGCAAAGTTGGCTCTAGGTTTTTTGTAATCTACAAGAATTAATGTTTACATCACGAAATGCATGTCAATAGTAAATATAATAGGCCTTTGGTTAATACCTGTAAAAAACCAAATCATAGACTACTTCTTAGATTTTTTCGCCTGTCTCTTGTACAGCTGTTTGGGAGCTTCTCTGGGGCGTGTCCAGCAGTAGTCAGCCAGCATTGTAGTGGACCATTTTCCCTGGTATCTTTGCTCCATCGTTGCGATATCCTAGTGAAAACGTTCGCCCTGTTCATCACTAACCATACCACAGTTGTCAGGAAAGAAATCGAGATGGGAATCAAGGAAATGGATCTTTAGAGACATATTGTAGCCAAGTTTCTGATACTGCATCAGCATGTCTTCTACTAGTTCCTTGTAGTTTTCTGCTCTAACATTCCCGAGAAAGTTTGTTGACACTAGGTGAAAATCATTCCATGCTTGTTTTGCATCACCCTGCAGCAAGTTGTTGAACCGGCCATCTTTGAAGAGCTCTCGAATCCGAGGACCCACAAAAACTCCCTCTTTAATCTTTGCTTCGCTGAGTCGAGGGAAGTTTTCATGCAGGTATCGGAAAGCTGGCGAAGTGCGGTCCATGGCTTTCACAAAGTTTTTCATCAAACCTAGTTTGATGTGAAGGAGTGGTAGCAGGATTTTGTGAGCCTCAACCAGAGCTGGGTGCTGGATATTTTTCTCTCCAACTGTTACATTTTGTCTGCGATTCCATTCCTTCCGCAAGTAGTGCCAATCCCTTGCTCAGCTATCCCATTCACATAAGAAACACATGTATTTTATATATCCCTGCTGCAGTCCCATTAAAAGGGCAACTACCTTCAAGTCACCACAGAGGAGTCAGCTGTACTTGTTATAGTTAATGGAAGTTAGTAGATGCTTTAAGTTATCGTATGTCTCTTTCATCTGGACTATCAGAATTAACCTTCAGGTCAGGGCAAATCAGCAGTATAAATAGGAATACCCAACCTCAATCAATGACCACCAGAGTAAATATTTTTGTCAGAGCTAGCCGTAGGAAGGTCAGAAGGAAAACTGACCTACACCAGGCGGGTAGCTACTTTTTATTTATAGAGGTTCTTCACCAAAATTAAAGTTAAAGTTCAAATAACCAATAGAATTATGTTCAAAAACTAATCTCAGTCCAGAAATGCCGGTTATGATGAATCCAACGCATGACGTAACCGGCATAACCGGCATAACCTACAAGGAGGTTTGTGACAGCTGAGTAGACATCAGATATGATCGTGACGTCTGGGTTGATGGTATTAAATGGCATATAGAGCATGAATTCATATCCATAGAGGTGAAAGTGCATGTTTCATTTTCTTAGTAGATTACAGATGGGTTGAATGTATATGTTAAATAATAAGCCGGAAAGGGCCGAGTCTTGAGGGATACCTTGCATTAAGTTCAATGATTTTGAGTTGGTGGGACCAACTTTTACTTGCATAGTTCTGTCCGAGAGGTAAGATGTGAGCCATTCTAATGTGCTGTTGGTCAGACCTATGTTGCTGAGTATATCTAACATGATATGATGAGATACTGAGTCAAACGCTGCGCTGATGTCAAGGAAGATCACCATGAATCCCTGTCAAGGCTTGTCCAAGCCTATGATGAGCCGGTTGAAGAGGTCCGTGAAGAGTGTGTCGATGCCATGCTGAGGGCGGAAGCCATGCTGTTGGAGATCCAGTGGAGCATGAGAATCAACATGGGCTTGGAGTTGTTGTATAGCTTTCTCGATTATTTTGCCAGGAATGGGATGCTGACAATTGGTCTGTATGAGCTGGGGTGTGTTGTGTCTAGTGAGGCCTTATTTAGTGTAGGGTGAAGTTTATTTGAGAGCTGGCGGTAGGTATCCTTGAGATAGGGAGGTGTGGACTATCTTTAGTATGATCTGGGCAAACTGATTGCGAAGGGATTTTAACCATGTCACCGGACAGGGATCCAAAGGTGACATTGTGGTATTGATACTGTTGATGATATCTGATAATTCTCTTTTAGATATTAGGCTGAAAGTGTGCCATAAGTGGTTTTCAGCTATGTTGTCTTGTTGCTGTGGTGGTTCATAATATTGTAGCATTGAGGGTCTTTATTGTAGAGAAAGTCAGTCATAACTTGTGGATCATCTTGGATTTTCGTGTTTGCTGTGTCTGAGTTGGGATTATTGGTCATTTGGGACACAATTGAAAATAGATCCCTAGGGCGGTTGAGGGATTTCGTGAGAATGCTCGTGTAGTATTCCTTTTGGCATTTGTTGCACAGGATGTTGTATTCTGTCTGTTTGTCATGAAGCTGTGTCTTAATAGTTCCATCTTGCGACCTTTTCCATTTTATTTCTAGGCGTCTGAGGTTTCGTCTGATGGTTCTTAGAGAACCATGGAGGGTGAATTTAGGGTTGTTTTTAATATTGTCGCTCATTGAATACTGTGACATCATTTATTATCATGTTCCATGAGCTGATAAATTTGTCTAGGTCGGGTATGTCAGAATCTAAAAGTGAGGAGACCTTGTCTAGGAAGTGTTGTGGGTTAAATGCCTTGAATCATCATCTGTACTGATGCTGTAGAGGTGTATTTGGTTGGTTGGAGTTGGTTGGTATACTTAGGGATTTCATGGCATGGTCTACCCATGATACAGAGTCGATTTGTATGTTTAGATCTGCTTTATGTAGATTGTTGGATACAAATATAAGGTCAAGGAGGGATCCTTTTCAGTGAGTTGGTGCATCGATTATCTGGTTCAGTTGTAGAGATTCCATGGTGCTCATGAATGTGCTGGCTTGCTTCGTTGTAGTGGTTGGGAGGTTAAGGTCCCCCATGAGGATAAAGTAGTTTTTTGAAACTGTGTGAGTGCATATCTCGTCTAAAATAGCTGAAAGTTTGTTGGTGTTAGTGGCAGGTTTTCTATATGTTAAACATATAGTGTGCTCAGAGTTGGAGATTGTTAAGGAGTCTATTGTTTGTAAGGTTTGAGAGCTGACCATGGAGAAATTCAAATGTTTATTTGTCAGGATTAGGACTCCTTCCCCTCTTTTATCTATTCTGACATGGTTAAACAGCATGTATTGGGATGTGAGCAGCTGGTTGAGGAGGACGTTGTCAGAGCTAGTGATCCAACTTTCAGTGATGCACATTAAGTTGGTATCTGTAAGTTGTACATGGTCTACTATTGTCTGAATTTTGTTGAGGACTGAGCGGGCATTGATAAGTGAGCATTTGAGTGGGTGTACATGGTGTTTGAATCCTGTTGTTGTGGGCTGAAGTTGAGCTGTGTTGATCTGAGTGGGTCTGCGAGTTGATTTTGAGGGCAGTTGTTGATTTATGGTAGGTTGTAAAGTGAAGAAGATTTGGTCTGTATAGGATAGGTATGTTGTTACTCTGAGTACTGAGTACCTGAGTGGATGATAGGAGGACAAATATAGCAAGCATTATCATCAGGTAGTATATGAGAATGTGTGGTATCATGTTTGGTTGAATGTCGGTAGCTTACCGGAGAGGACTTGGTTGGAGGAGGTTCTGTAGAAATGCTGGGAATATAGTTGATTTTTTGGCAGTGTTGTTTGGAGGGCTGTCTAGTTGCCTGGTCATCTGCTGCGTTATGACGGTCCCCGCCTAAAGGCCCTTTGGCAAGACCCTTATGCATAGGCCTGCCAGGCGTGGGCATGCCTAAGAGTGCAGGAGATTTAAAGTGCCCGCTGCTGGAGAGAGGTTGCAGAAGGAGAGAAGCTTACCTCCGAGGAGCTGGTTTTGTTGAGGATCAGGGTTCCAGGCTTGTTTTGCAGGGCTTGCCGTGTGGCATTGGTAGGAGAGGCGAGGCTCAGGGCATGAAGTTCTGGGCTCCCTGGGTGATGTGGAGTCTTCAGTGTTGCTGCAGATCTTTCTGTTTCTCCCCTCCTATGTCGGGCGTGCCTAGGAGTGCAGAAGATTTAAAGTTCCCGCTGTTGGAGTGAGGTTGCAGAGTAGGAGGAGCTTACCTCTGTGGAGCTGGTTTCACTGAGGATCGGGGCTCCAGGCTTCTTTTGCAGAGCTCACCGTGTGGTTTTGGAAGAAGAGATGGGGCTCAGGGCATGCACTTCAATGGGAATGCCATCAATGCCAGGTGCTATGTTCTTTGATAACCGTAAACAAAAGATCCACACATTAACCAACCCCTCACTCACTTCCCCAACACATTAAATAATTTTCCTTTTTTTCTTTTTTCGTGTTTTTGTCGGAGCGTGCTGAGGGAGGGCCAGAACCAAGAGTCCAACCCCCTCCAGATGGCCAACTTCTTTTATTCAATTTGAAGGTTTCCAAACCATAAAAATCCTTTCAAAGAGGGCACTTATCTGTACAAATCCTCAAACCCTTTCAAAGAGGGCACTTATCTGTACAAATCCTCAACGATCAACGATCAGAATGTCCAAATCCCGCTGTTGCTCACAAACCAATGTATTCGCACGACGTGCACGTTTCGGGACAAGACCCTGTATCAAGTGCATTCACAGTCCATTCTTAGTCAGGCAACTGTTTCTCCAAACCGCCTTCACTGCAGCCAGGATTTTTCATTTGTCCATAGCGCTCAACCAATAGCATTAAAATAGAGGAAACCCACCAATCAAAACAGGGTCCATCCCACCAATAGGGAGTCCCTATTGTGATTGGACCAAACCAAATGTCTACGTCAGCAAACTGTCCCATTCGATTTCACGATTCAGTCCTTTGGGAGACACAGTATCCAATGTAAAAATCCATCGTTGTTCCAAACGTTGGAGTTTCAATAGACGATCTCCACCCCGAGGGGCTATGGAAGATAGTTTGATAAGACCGTCTCCATGGTTTGTTAATGTGTTGTTATGGAAGCGTTATTTGGATGATATTTTTTTCATTTGGGTATCGGATTTACCCTCCCTTCAACAATCTATTCTATGGCTGAATTCTTTAAAACCAAATATAAAATTTACGGAACATATACAAGTGCAACAGATTGAGTTTTTGGATATGTTGGTGACTATAGAAAATGGGGGATTAGTGACCACTCTGTATCGTAAAAATGTACAACGGAATAGCCTTCTTCATTTTCAAAGTTTTCATCCGGGTCCCCTTTGTCGGGGACTTCCCTTTGGACAATTTTTAAGATTACGGAGATTATGTCATTCTCGGGAGGAGTTTGTTAAACATGCTTTGGATCTTCAACAACGTCTGCTGCATTGCGGATATCCTGTTCAAGTAGTGACCCGAGCCTACCGAAGGGCATCTCATGTTCATCGTGAGTGGTTATTAGACCCTGCATATACAACTTCGGCTTCACAATCAGAGGATTCGATAGTGGGAGTATTGCCTTACACCGAACGTAGTTCAGATGTTATGAGGATTTTGAGGGCACATTGGCTGGTATTACAATTGCATTCATGTTTTGATAAACCTTTACAAATAGCTTATTCCAGGGGTTTGAATTTGAGTGATCGTTTGGTACGAACCACAGAGTTACAGGATAGACCAGTTTTGACAAGTACACAAGGGGGGCATTCCCCCTGCGGATCATGTCCGTTTTGTGTTACGACAATGTCTGGTTTAGTTTGGTCACATCCTATTACCTCTAAAACTTATATCCGTAGATGGCAGACCACCTGTATGTCAGAATATGTAGTCTACCTCTTATTATGTCCCTGTAATCAATTGTATGTGGGCAGGACGATCCGCTCAGTAAGGAAGAGGTTGACAGAACATGCATCCCGCATTCGCCGTAAGGTTCTGTCAGCACCAATGGTAGATCATTGTATAGAGTATCACCATACATTTGAAGATTTTCGGTGGACTGTGATTGATTTTGTCCCCTTTGATCCTCGGGGTGGAGATCGTCTATTGAAACTCCAACGTTTGGAACAACAATGGATTTTTACATTGGATACTGTGTCTCCCAAAGGACTGAATCGTGAAATCGAATGGGACAGTTTGCTGACGTAGACATTTGGTTTGGTCCAATCACAATAGGGACTCCCTATTGGTGGGATGGACCCTGTTTTGATTGGTGGGTTTCCTCTATTTTAATGTTATTGGTTGAGCGCTATGGACAAATGAAAAATCCTGGCTGCAGTGACGGCGGTTTGGAGAAACAGTTGCCTGACTAAGAATGGACTGTGAATGCACTTGATACAGGGTCTTGTCCCGAAACGTGCACGTTCTGCGAATACATTGGTTTGTGAGCAACAGCGGGATTTGGACATTCTGATCGTTGATCGTTGAGGATTTGTACAGATAAGTGCCCTCTTTGAAAGGGTTTGAGGATTTGTACAGATAAGTGCCCTCTTTGAAAGGGTTTTTATATGGTTTGGAAACCTTCAAATTGAATAAAAGAAGTTGGCCGTCTGGAGGGGGTTGAACTCTTGGTTCTGGCCCTCCCTCAGCACGCTCCGACAAAAACACGAAAAAAGAAAAAAAGGAAAATTATTTAATGTGTTGGGGAAGTGAGTGAGGGGTTGGTTAATGTGTGGATCTTTTGTTTACGGTTTAGATTTATCCACTCTAATAGGGTTTGTATTACGCATATGTTCTTTGATAAGGCTTTCAATGCTGCTTTGACTTCTTTTTTCATCAACAATGGTTCTTGATCATAAAGTACAGGTTGAAACGGCTGTTGGTCCACTTGACCTTTATCATATAACGACTGTATATTCTTTCCACCTTTTCTTGATCTTCTCAGCATCATTCAACATGGATCCTTGAGCATCTTGTAACATTCAAACTCATTCATAATTTAGCACCCTCATACCTCAACAGCCTTATCACCAATCAACCTCCCAACAGGAGTAGAACAGTAAACCTCAATACCCTCTGTGTCCCGAAGTGCTGGAGAACTGTTAAAGCGTTTACTAGTAACAGAGCATTCTCACTTACAGCTCCACTACTATGGAACCGGTTGCCATGTGAGTTGCAGGCAAACAGTGACTTGAAGGACTTCAGAAAAAAGCTTAAGACTCACCTCTTCCAAACGCATTACAATGTAACCTAGGCATTGTATCCCACTACCAACTGTCCACCATGTTACGGAAAGTCACCCTGCCGTTGTAAGCCCGCTTTGAGAAACGCATTCAGTAAATATGTAAATTCTGTATCCTGTGTAAAGTATTCCCAGCAATTCTGTATCTTGTGTAGAGTATTCCCAGCAATCAAGTGTAATCTATAATCTGTAAGCAAGTGTAATCTGTAACCCAAAGTTTGCTGTGTTCCTAACTTTCCCTCCCAATCACAATGTATATTTTGCTAATTCCTGGCCTGTACAGCCACCCTTAATCATGTATAGCAACCGCTGCTGATCGCTGGAAGCAGCGGGATACAAATGTACAATAAATAAATAAATAAATTCCAATTTGTGGCTGGAATTTTTTCCTTAACTCATAGCTTTAGGAAAGCTGGTCTTGTTCTTCCTTTAATAGTTTCGGCTTCTATTTTCTTGCATGCGTCATTGTAATACTTCTCCTTGTCTTGTCTTGCTGCACATTGGAAATCACTGTTGAGTTCTACGATTGCCTCTCTTTCTCTTCTGGGCAATTTTCAGAGTTTCTTCAGTCATCCATTTTGGTTGTTTTTGCTTTTTCACCTTTTGTAGAGATTTCTCAATTTCTTCCAACACAATCTTCTTGATGTCATCCTATAACTCTTCTGGAGCTCTGTCATTTGTATCTAAAGCAGCAAATCGATTTTGCAGGCAGTCTTTAAATTCCGGTAATATATTCTCAATGTCATATTTTGCTACATTCATGAGTGGCTTGCTCTTTTTCATCTTTAGCTTGAGTTTGCATATTAGCATTTAGTGACTTGTACCACAGTCAGTTCCAGGTTTTGTCTTTGTTGATGTTATAGAGCTTTTCCATCATTGATGTTCACAGATGTAGTCAATTTGATTTTTGTATAATCCATTGGGTGAAGTCCATTTATTTATTTATTTTATTTATTTGGTTTTATACTGCACTATTCAAGATCAGCATGGTTTACAAAGTAACAACATCATACAAGGAACAGTTTACATTTAACATATTAAACATGTGAACAAGGTATAGACTGTTAACTATTTAAATTGGTAGATCAAAAGATCATTCACGGTCCATGTATACAATCTCCGCTTGTGTTGCTGGAAGAAAGTGTTTGAGATGAATAGATTGTTGGTCTTGCAGAATTCTATCAGTCTTTCATCAGCTTCATTTCTGTTGCCAAGTCCATATTTTACAGCCATTTTACCGTCGTCTTTGTTGCCAACTTTTGCGTTCCAGTCACCCATGACTATCAGGATACCCTGTATGTATATTCTGTCAATATCAGCTGGTACTTGTTCATAGAATTCAACATCATCCTCTTCTGCAGCTGTTGTTGGGGCATATACTTGAATTATAGTTGTGTTGATAGGCATTCCTCGTAGACGAATAGAGATTAAGTGTTTACTGACTGCATTGTATTTCGTTACAGTTCTGCCCAGATGGCTGGTTGGTCCTAGACTGGCACCTCAGTTGCGACCTGTTCATCATAGGAAACCCTGCCACTAGTTAGCTACCGATAGCTTAGCCCTCAGCATCACTGATGTGCACAAGCCCTCCCAGCGTGACAAGCTTCAAATCAAGTGAGTGTCTGTGGTGTAAAAATGCTTGTGTTTCCATGTATTGTCTGTTTTGTGCATAGAAACATAGAAACATAGAAACATGATGACAGAAAAAGACCACAAGGCCCATCTAGTCTGTCCTTCCATAACTACAACAGTCCACTTTTTACCTTTAGAGATCCTCTGTGTTGGTCCCATGCTTTTTTGAATTCAGTTACTGTCCTCATCTCTACCACCTCCACTGGGAGACTATTCCGTGGATCCACTACTCTTTCCGTAAAGAAATATTTCCGCATATCACTCCTGAATCTATCTCCCTTCACCCTCATCCCATGTCCCCTCGTAGCAGAACTTGCTTTCAATTGAAAGAGGCTCTCTCCCTGAACATTTATGCCACGGAGGTATTTAAACATCTCAATCATATCACCTCTATCCCGCCTTTCCTCTAAGGTGTACATATTAAGATCCTTAAGTCTGTCCTCATATGCTTTATAATGAAGCCCATTAATCATTTTAGTAGCAACCCTCTGCACCGACTCCATCCTGTTCACATCCTTTTGAAGGTGCGGTCTCCAGAATTGCACACCATACTCCAAATGAGGTCGCACCAAAGACTTATACAGAGGCATTATCACCTCCTTTTTTCTGCTAGCCATTCCTCTCCGTATGCACCCAAGCATCCTTCTAGCTTTTGCCGTCGCCTTTTCTACCTGTTTAGCTACTTTAAGATCATCAGACACAACCACGCCATGTATTGCATGGAGCAAGTGTAGGTGTATAAGTTAGTTTTGGTGGGTCATTTTTGAGTGAGGCAATTTGGGATAAGGCAGTTGCAAAGCAGTTGTTCAGGGGTATTTGGGGCAGTTTGGGTGTGTTGGAGCAGTTGTAAGGGGAGTAGGTTTTGGATGTGGAACAGTCTGCAGGATACTGGGTCAGTTGTTTGGGTATTTTTTTGGTGGTGGGAACAATTACTGGCATGTTAGGGGATGTTGCGGGGGTGGGGGTGTTTTTTGGGGGTGATGCATTTTGCCGGGTGGTGGGGCAGTTGTAGGGAGGGTAGGTTTTAGAGTGGGAGACTAAGTACAGGGGATATTTTTGGGGGGTATGGGCAATTTGGGGTTTGCGGAGACTTGAGGACGGGAGGGAGGCAGTCTGAATGGAGTAACTCCCTAAGTGCTATGTGTCACTGTATGTAAGTCTTTATGCAGCAGAAGCTGGTACTCCTCCAATGTTGTTGTTGTTGTTAAGTGCCATGAGTCGTGTCGACTCATGATGACCCTCTGGATAATTGTGTTCGGTTTTCAGTCAGGCTGCTCATTGTTGATAGAGCGGCACCCATAGCTGCTGTTATTGTAACTCCTCCAATCGAAATGCTTTCGGACATTTTTTGGGGGAAGAGGGGCTTATCTCTCTGGAACACTCCAGTCCGATCTGGCCCATTTTCATACTCGACGTAAGAGGTTATATCTAATTTTATTTTCATTTTCATTGAGTTATTTTGTCCCTAGACAGACAGACAGACAGACATTTCTCGATCCCATTTGCAACATTCTGGAGTGGAGAAGATTCAGCAATGTCCATTAATTTGGACCAATCATTCTTTACCATTATTTACCCTAGAGGGAGTGGAAGGAAGCTTTACCTAGCCCGTGATCTGGGTAGCGTCCTGAATATTGCTGCTCTCTGGATAATAGGGTGAAATGCCCATACTCTACCTTGGCACTATCCAGACTGCGCCGAAGCAGTCTGTAAGGATTTTCAGCCACACTCCGAAAAGAGCCTGCTGAGAATCTATGGACAGTACTGGATTGGGCACTCTTCCAGATAACAGCTGCTGTTATCTGAGTAAGTGCCTGTGAGTATTGACCTATCTATCTATCTATCTATTTATTTAACATTTTTTTATTTATTTAACATTTTTTATATACCGTTTTTCTCCAGTTCAAAACGGTTTACAATGAACAAAAGTGTAATTACAGCTGTTTTACATGGAACAAAAACTGGGCAGACTAGATGGACCATGCTGGTCTTTATCTGCCATCATTTACTATGTTTAAGTTGGAGTGAAATGTATGAAGATCTTGTAGGCCCCTGGTTGAAGAAAATATTTTTTCACTCAACGTGTAAATTCTGGAATTTGTTGCCGGTGAATGAAGTAAAAGCTGTTTGTGTAGCTGGGTTTAAAAGAGATTTGTACAAGTTCCTGGAGGAAAAGTCCATAAACCATTATTAAAGAGGAACTCCACTGCTTACCCCTGGGATAAGCAGTATGGAATCTGTCTACCTTTTTGGGAACCTGGATCGGCCACGGTTGGAAACAGGATACTGGGCTCAATGGACCTTGGTCTTACCCAGTATGGCATCTCTTATGTTCTTAGTTAATGAAAGCAACTCCTTCACTTGGGTAATTCTCAGAAGGATCTTGGGGTTATGAAGTGTATAGCCCATGTGTTCCAGGGACCTGAAAGAGAAATGGAGCTTCACAGTGTATTTAGCTGAGCAGCTGGTGTTCTGAATCACAGATTGCAAAAAAAGAATATAGTTAAACAATTTCCAGGGCAAAGCTGGTATTCCAGCCTGTTATTCTGTAAATGCAGGGCACACAGTCATGTTATCAGCTTGGCTGCTTTGTTAACAAAATTCATGCAACCAGATTTAAACAAGCATAACAGGAGGCCAAAATGTCTCTGGTTAGAAGAAACAAGAGGAACATTCTGGGTTCCTGCTTCAGAGAAGTCCCACTCAAAGAAACAAGGGGGTGGGCTAAGTTGTTAGGCCCCGGCAGAAGGTGTTCTTCCAAATTGGAGGGATGTATGAAAGGGTGTGATGGGGAGGAACTCGGAGCTCCCTCCAGAAGGGCGGGAGAAAGGGGCTTAGCCTAATAGAGGTTTTACCAGCACTAAGATCCCTGAAGAAGTGGAAGCGGGATGAGGAAGGGGGATCCCAGTGCTAGCATAGCAACCT
Organism: Ichthyophis bannanicus; assembly: GCA_033557465.1. Classification (NCBI taxonomy): domain Eukaryota; kingdom Metazoa; phylum Chordata; class Amphibia; order Gymnophiona; family Ichthyophiidae; genus Ichthyophis; species Ichthyophis bannanicus. The sequence goes on from CM066035.1 coordinate 47,670,756, forward strand.
GACAGTTTCCAGTTCTACAGCAGAAGGGAAGTGCAGCTGCCGCAAGTGAGAGTCAAGGCAGAGGACCAAGGTGGAAAAGAGGGTAGGACCTGAATCCCAGGTGCATTCTGCTAGCCTTAGCCTGGACTGTGAAGTGAATGGGCTGTAAGACCATAGACTGGGAGCCCTTTGGGAAGAGGGAAATACATCCTGTACCTGAATGTAACTCGTCTTGATCTTCCCTGGAAAGGCGTGAGCTAAATACTACAAATAAATAAATAAATTCACCCGATGCCGTGGTGTGAGTGCGCCGAGATGTAGAGGAGCTGGTCAGACAGCTGACGGTAAAGGGTCTGAGGAGGGCTGAGTGCCTGTCAATTGAGGACCCTGCTTGTAGGGAGATGCCAGAGAGTCAGCGAGAGAATCCAAGGACAGTGAGCGGGCCTGATATCTTTTGTCATCCTAGTAACATAGTGGACGACGGCAGATAAAGACCAACGTGTCAACCCAGGACAGTTGCTAGGGCGTAACTTCTAGCGCTCTGCAGGTTACTTTCACCAGGTTTTCAAACATATCACACTGGCTGCAACCAGTGCAGTCATCTGCCGATTGTGTGGTTCCACGTCTGTGCGGCGCTGCGTACATCTTGTGGCACCATACAAATGCTCAGTAATAGTACTAGTAGTAGATTAGGTCCACATGTGTCAGAACACCCTCTGTGTTCCTATCCTTGCAATCTGAAAAGCTTAGGGGGGGGGGGATATTGAACGTGATTAATGCGGTTAAGAGACCTGCTAACCGTGTTAATCACGATCACCAGCATATTCAGCAGATAGTGTTGCTGAATCACCCCGGGTGCGGCTGCCGCATGCCCCAGTGCCAGCCGGCCAGCATCGGCGCATTCCATGGGCGAGCGGAAGCAGCACCCAGTTACAGCCAGGCAGTGGTGATAATGAGCTGCTGCCCGGTTATTGCTAAGCAGCTAGAGTTGGGCACCTGAAAGGGTGGTCTAACTTTCACCGCAGAATCTAACCGGGCAGCGGCTAAATATCACTAGAGGCCACTGCTGAATATCGCCCCCTCAGTTTACTCATGCACGGGCACTTATATTTTATACACCAAAACTGTGCAACACACTTCCACATTTATTATAAATGAAGGATGATATGCAAAAATGTAGAAAGGTTTGAAGAAGCATCTTTTTTTGGTAAGCAAACAATGTGTGATTCGCTTTAGTATTATTATTTGAGTTTGGTTTGTATTTTATGTCTTATGTATGTTGTGTTTGTGGTGATTGAATATTGTTGTTTATTGTAACTTGCCAAGAACTTTAGTTAAATTCCCAAGAGGATCGTTGGTGCAGCACTCCTTTAATGTCAAACCCTCTGAAAATGTAGCACTCATCTTCTTTCTGCTCAAAGGTGTGGTACTGTGCTCTCGGTACTACCAAAGAATTCAGCCGTGGTACTTGAGGCAGATGGCCTTCGGATTTCTTAGCCCTTGCAGAGAACATATAATATGCAATCAATTAGCCAGCCAGAAGCACACCTGTGTCCTTTCACGTCCAGCTGCCTTCTCTCAAGGAAGGCAAAACATGGACCTCGTGTCAAGTAGATTGAACCAAAGGAGCAGGATCAGAGCCAAGAGCATAGAGTCATCGTCACAGTCTTCAGTGTGCCGGCTTATGCATCCCAGTGTTGGAGATACATTTTATGCCTTTTCCATGAATCCTATTTTGTGGCTATTTTTCTTTTGGGGTTAGAATGAGCTGTGCATTTCTTCCTGTAAAATTAGAGGACTCATTAGGAAGGGATGAATGGGCTCAGGACCCCTAATGCTTTTATTTGGGGGGTGGCCGGGGCAGCCTCCGCTAAGGAAAGAGGGGTGCGATAGGCTCGCTCTCAGGGACGGTGTTTTCTTCAATATGTTTTGTTAGACCAGGTGCAGATCAGCAGCATGGTACACAGTAGAGAGAGAGCAATAGAGGAGAGTAATTCCTTTATTACTCTCCCCCACCACTACTCAGTGAGGCAAAGATAATAATGACAGTTCTCCCAACAGCCTGATATCCTAGCATTATTCTTGAGTACCACGCTGAATATGCATGAGATACATTTCCATCTGTTGCAGAACCATAGTATGCAAATCTGTTTCATGCACTCCTAGGTCCTGATCCCCAAGAGCTTGCAATCTAAGTAATCATCTGAGGTAAGGAGATAAAGTGGGGTGCCCAAGATCACAAGAAGTGTCAGGAAAAGATGCAGGAATTGAACTCTCATTTCTCTGCTGTTCAGCCTGCCAATGTATCACCAGGCCGCTCCCTCGCTCAGCTTGCTTTGGTAGGAATGGTGCACAGTCTGGTCACCTAGAGCAGTAACAAGTGATCCATGAGGGAGCCGGCCGCAAACGTGAATGGTCATTGAAGCAACGGGTCCGGCATTCTCCTGTGTGGAGTGTCTCCACCAGGGGGCACTGGCCTCAGCTCGGAGCAGAAAATCTTATAATTAGCTGGTTGAAGCTGGTTTCATATGACCTGTGGGGGAAAATTAAGAGGGCCACAGAGGAAAAAAAATACTTTACAGTGTGGCTTGTTGAGGAACAGATAATTGAAGTAGGCAATCATTTTAATTACCTGATCATTTCAATTACATGCAATCAGGACAAGTAACAATTACAGAGCAGTCATTATGCTAGTTCATTACTTAAGGATAGAAGCCAGAAGGGGATAAATGAAAAGCTGTGGATATCATGTGGGCTGCAGATATGATAAGCAGTCGCAGTCCGCACCTCTTATGGTGGTACCTTGTGATATAATCACATTATATGATGCAGTAACACCAGTTTCTTCAAGGGAATCACGGCAGTACATCACAGTACACGGTGCCGTGACTTGCAAATCGGCGCATGTCGCTCTGCGGCAATCCAGTACCCAGGGAGAGCGTCTTTTCAGAGCACATCAGGATCTTGCATAGATGGAGATTTAGGTGGTTACAGTATCTCTAAGCTCGGCAGAAGTGGGTGACATAGCCCTGCAAAGCACAGACTGCTGCACACGCAGACCTCATGTATGCATGCCTGTGGGGGCAGTGGGAGGGGGAGGGGTGTCTTATCTGCATTCAGCATAACCTGTTGAGGGATCCGAAGCAGCAGCATCCCCTCATGAAGGCAACCGCCTCAAACACACCTACTTCTCATTTAATCTGTGCTCTCTTATCACCACCCCCATCTTTCTTTCTACTCTTATTACTAATACAATATATGTTTTAATTTTTATACATTTGTAACCACCTTGTGGGAAATTCAGGCAGCCGGTGGACAGCTTCTTCTTCTCACCTCAAATTGCTCCAGCTTTGGGAACCTGCAAGACGCTGTTTCTAACTCTTGTTTTTTCTTTATTCCTCCAGGTTCTTTGAAGCCGGTGGGCTTATCCACATAGGCAAATCCCCCCCTTATCTCCTTTCATCTGTGGCTTCCTGAACCACCAGAGGTAATGGAACAAATACGCTGAAAAGTTGTCAGAAATCTCAACTCTTCTATTTTCAGGATCTTCAGTTCTCTAGTCCCCAAGCCACTACGACCTTGAGTGCTGACGCTGGGCCAAGCAGCTTTCAGAACTTGCTAAAACATTTCCAATACCTTGAACAACTTCTCCCATGGAGCCTCCTGGCCCCAGGCTCTCACTCCAGAGAACGACATCTCTTATTTTCCCTTTCTCCTTCAATTGAGTGGGTACTCGGGACACAACACTTTAGGATTCAAATACCCACTCAGATAGAATCCAAAAACCTTCATAGGTGCTTAGCAAAAAAGAAGCAGAGGACAAAAGCTCACCTACTCCAGGGGTTTTAATACTATTACATGATTGCATCTGGCCATCAGTCTCCTCCCAAGCCATTCCAACTATGGGAAACCCTCTTAATATACTTTCTCCCTCCTAATACATTACAGAGGTGAAGGTACCCCTGCAGGACACACAGTCCATCTGCCTTCAGATGCTTACAGGAGCTGATCTCTGAGGCTATAAGACCATAGTTCTTAGGGCATCTGATAACCCAAGTCACACGTATGAACAGTTTCTGTTTGAAAATCTGGACTGGAAAAGGACACAGGTGTAGAAGTGACAAAGGGTACGGGTAAATGGGGCTCATTCTGAGGAGAAGGATGTTACCAGTGATGTGCCCCAGGGATCAGTCCTAGGTCTGATTCTTTTTAACATTTTTGTAAGTGATATTGCGGAAGGGCTGTCGGGTAAGGTTTGCCTCTTTGTTGATGATACCAAACTCTGCAATAGGGTAGACATCCAGGAAGGTGTAGATAACATGAGGAGGGATCTAGCAAAGCTTGAAAAATGGCTGGGATTTTGGCAGTTGAGATTTAATGCTAAAGAATGCAAAGTCATTCATTAGGGCTGCAGCAATCCAAGGGAGCGGTATAGTATATGGGGTGAAGTAATTCTGTCTGTGATTGCTTGTGATGATCTTAAGATGGCTAAACAAGCAGAAAAGGTGATGGTGAACGCCGGAAGGATGCTTGGGTGCACAGGAAGAGGAAGAGCCAGCAGGAAGAAGGAGGTGATAGTGTTTCTGTACAAATCTTTAGTGAGACCTAATTTACAGTATTGTGGGCAATTCTGGAGACCACACCTTCAAAAAGATATAAACAGGATGGAGTCTGCGCAGAGGATGGCTTCTAAAATGGTTAGTGGGATTCGTCATAAGGCATATGGTGGACAGGATAAAATATCTCAATATGTATACTTTGGAAGAAAAGTGAACCAGGGGAGATATGATAGAGATGTTTAAATACCTCCATGGCATAAATGCACAAGAGGGGAGCCTCTTTCAAATGCAATATCGCTCTGCGATGAGGGGGCATGGGATGAAGATGAAAGGAGATAGACTCAAGAATAATATCTGGAAATATTTCTTTACAAAAAGAGTGGTAGATTCATGGAATAGTCTCCCAGTGGAGGTAATAGAGATGAAAACTGGATCTGAATTCAAGAAAACATGGTACAAACATAGAAGATCTCTAAAGGAAAAAAGGGTCTTTAGTTGTTGTGGAAGGGTAGACTGGATAGGCTGGATGGTCTTTATCTGCCATCATGTTTTTATGTTTCCAATCTCCCCTGCTCCCCAAATCCCCCCCCCCCGAAATAACCACATTGGTGGCCCAAGTGGGTCCCCCTGACGCTACATCTCAATAAAGGTTCTTGGAGGTCTAAGTAGGGTCCTCACACCCTTGACCCTACAAATGGCTCAAATGGTCCCCTTCTCATATCCCTCAAACTCTTGGCTCCCCCCTCATACACTTCTAAATTGGGAGGCAGGAATGATGTTCTCTCGCTCCTGCTTCCACGTTGCCATCTTGGACAATGGCGGTGCCTAATCCCACACCGCGTCGGGAGGCACTGCACAGAGTCAGTCTCCAAATAAGGCCCCTCCTTCCTCCCAAGTTAGATGTGCACGGAGTGGGGATCGGGGAGCCAGCTGCGCTATGGGGCCAATTTGTGAGGGTGGGTGGTACAGTAGGGGGCTCCCTTCAGTCACCAATATCATTTTTGGGGATCTGAGGGGCTGCAAGTCCAAGGGACTCATTTGGGCCACCAGAAATCTTCATTGATCTGAGATGATGTGCCACACTTTACCTCTGCTTCCACAGTACAGCTTTCCGCTAACCTCAGCTAGCACGGAGATTCAGCGCTACAAAAAGTAAAAAAGCTGCTTTAGATTTTTAGTGCATCTTTTTTATGCAGTGATCTGTACGTATTTTGCATGCTCACTGCATCACTCTTTAGTGCAGTGGTTTTACGCTGATTTTCCCATGCTAATCACTGCATTGGGAGTATTATTAATGTGAGAAAATCAAGTGTAAGCCACTGCGTTAATGAGCAGCACAGCACACGCCTCTGGAAAGTAACAAAAAATAGTGGAAAAACACAATTGAAAAGGTTTTGGTGGATCAGCGGAAGCAGATACCCCAAGGCCCAGAAAACTCCAACACATTTGAAAAACTCCCTAAAAAATCTCATTCCACACCAGGGGATCTTTTTAATGGAACACCTTTATTAGGTGAAAACCTCTAAAGTAAGTGAAGCGAAATGAAAAGACAAAAATAAAAAGATAAGTTAAGGAACGTCTCAGTTCTATTCTTTCTCTGAATAGGTCCCAGGCAGGTGTCTTCTCACAGTCCTCCTTAATCCTCTTCTGGGGCCCTCGGTGATCCCCCCCTCCCCATGCTTCTCTTCAGGGTCCCAGACTCCTCTGCAGTGATCTCTAAAACAAAAAAAGTGCCAATGCTGACCCAGCACCTCCTGGGTTTTCTTGGCAGTGTGACCAGAAGCAGATTGCCAGGCCTTTCTTCTGAGGCAATGGAGGGTGAAGTGGCTTGCCCAAGGCCATAAGGAGTACTACTAGGACTTGAATCCTGGTCACTTGATAACTAAACCAGTGCTCTAACCACTAGGTTACTCCTCTGTGCTGTTCTGGAAGACTCTCTCACAGAAAAGGCGCTTTCCAAATTTCACAGAAAGCAAACTGTCTTCCTGAATTTAGATCAAGTTCATTCTGAGTTAGTGTCACTGAACCTCAAATAAGAAAATCTCCAAAATACTCCACAATCTCCAAAATACCACCTTTGGGGCATTACAAAGAAGGGCAAATTACATTCCTCTTAAGTAGGCAAAAAAAAAAAAATCACCCCCTGAAACAGTCCTCCCTGTGTATTAGGGGTATACCAGGGGAGTCAGTCCCCACACGCAGACTGACCTTTCCAGCAGCTGAGATGTGATATGCACCATGTTGATCCTACTCACCTCCCGAGGGATACTTAAATCACGTTAGTTCTTCACTGTAACCAGGGGGTTCCCAACCCAATCCTCAGGACACGTCTAGCCAGTCAGGTTTTCAGGATAACCAAAATGAATATGTATGAGAGAAATTGCATGCGCAGCCTCCATTGAATGCGAAGACGCTGATATCACTCTTATGCGTCCATAGCCTTCCAGCGCATGCGCTCACGTGCCTTTTGTGTGCAGGATATAGCTGCTGCCAACACAGACCCCTGTCTGCGCGTGCCTGGCTTGCTCTCCTAGTTTAGTGCAAAAGCTCATTTGCATGCTATTTGCTTACAGCATCACCAAGCAAAACTCTGTGCTAAACCTGCCGTAGGAAATCTTTTGCTACAGTTTTAGATCTGGGCCCTAGCGTAGGGTTTCTGCATCAAGCCCTCAGTGTACAATTTATCCATCAACATGCTGACAGGTAAATAGTTGGTAGAACCTTTAAACAGATAGCTATCCTTTTAAAGTTATGTGTGTTTTTTCCAGGTGGCACTTAGATAGACATACCTCTAAAAGTTAGATGGCAGCGGAGCCCTTGAATATTGCATACACTTTATCACACTTCTCTGGGTGCAGGGTTCCCGCCCTAAGTAGCTGCTTGTTTGGATAATAAAGATTCCTAAAAATTCTGCTGGGTCCACCGAATATTCTAGCAGCTGCCTCGGATACCTCTGCATATCCAGGGACTCTTCCTGTCGAATTCTGCTAAAGCCTTGATGTAAAACGCCGACTGACTTCACAAAGCTGCCTGTGGAAATTTGTTCCATTTATCATATAGGACCTGCATGAACATTGGCAGAACTGCTTTCTGAGAGAAGATGCAATGGGACTGCTGGTAATCACTCATCTGGTATAGCGTTTCAGCCGCATTAGTTCAACGACTACTTCGTTTGCTGCTAAAGTTTATGTGCAAGAAAATGATCTCTGATGGAAGTGTTTCTGTGTGAAGATTTAGTGGATTTTAAGTTGCCTCGGATTTTATTCAACTTTGTGGACTACTTGGATATTTAAGTTTGTTATGTCGGAAAAGTGGCAATGTCTGATTAAAAACGGGCTGTAAGAACCTGCAGTCAGCTGAGACAATGGAGGGTTAGGTGACCTGCCCAAGGTCACAAGGAGGTATGGGCAATCCATGAAGATTGTTGCATATATAAAACACTACAGTAAAACATTCCTAATTGTCAGAAAAGGAGTGGTAGTAGGCCTCGAACCCTGGGTCCCACGCCATTGCTGTGACCATTATGCTACATCGCCAAGCAGTTGCCAGACATCTACAGGGTGAACATGTTTGACCCCCTGCAATGGGCTGCAGCACAGCCAATAAAGCCAAGCTCTCTGAACGGCATGATATTGAATAGTCTGTTTGCTGACCCAAATTGTGGCCAGAACACATAACAAACTCCAAGGACGTGTGGCTGCCAATCACAGCAGAGCCTAGACTGTTACAGGCATGAAAGCGAACTGAGTACCACACAGTCACAAGAAGATCAAGTGGGAAATCAACCCTCTGTCCCCTGCTTCTAGAGACATTGCACTAACCAGTACACATCTTGCTGCACAGCAAAGGCTGGATTCAAAGAGACTGCAGGTAACTTCCTAAAATGTCTGCTGTGTGTGTGCCGGTAGAGGTTAGGCCCCTCCAGTACCCATGATGCATTGCACATGCAGAACCGTGGTCTGCAGCTGATCACCAAATGGAGAATGCACTGATCCATCACCTCAGCTCAGCGAGATGCACTGACAGTGTGTGTGATACAAGCACAGAATAGCTACAAATCATGCTACTGAGCAGTTTCAGTGGTCACCTTGAGGGTGAGGATGGCTGCCCAGCCCCTGGGCCACAGAGCTTGCACTAATACAGAGGGTCTCTGCTGCAGATCCACATCGCCACCAGTGTGTGATAGATATTGTCTGCCATATGTTATGCTAATCACCTTGTTTCCTGCCCAATTGCAGCATGCTGTAGGTGCCTGCCACCTGTTGGACAGGGACCACCTTAGAACAGCACATGTCAGTGTCCAGTGTTGCAACAGTTGGTGCCATAGCTACAAAATGCAGTGGGGGTTTCTAGATTTGCTCAGGGCTGCTTCTCATTCCATCATGACCAGGCCAGGAACAGCTGCTGTCCCAAACATCCAGGGTTACCAATCCATCACAGCAAGCACAGTCAGACTACACCTGCTGACCACCATAGGACTGTTTCAGCCATACCAACTGTGGCTGGTCAGCACACAATGCATATGCAGAGAGTGACCATGTATATCCTGGCTCAGGCCAACCTGTATTTGAAGGAATGACTAAGTGGCTCACCAACAACAACATGAAAGTTAACCTTGATAAAACAGAGGCTATGTTCACTTCTAATAACACCAACAGTGACCCGCCCTTAACTATCAATTTCCTTGACAGAACAATATCTCTAAAAGGATGAAGTGAAATATCTGGGCATCATTTTGGACAAAAATTTAAATCTCCAATCACATATAAACAAAACTGCTGCTAAAGCGTACCAACGAGTGAAGCTCGTCAGGAGATGTCAACCAATCCTCAGCCATAGTCATTTCTGCACTGTATGTCAAGCAGTTATTATTCCAGTATTGGACTATGGAGATTCTTTATGTCAGGGTCTGCCCATAAAATCTATACATCCTCTTCAGTTAGTGCAGAACATCACAGCATGCGTTATTACAGGCACAGCCAAATGCGAACACATCACACCCATACTCCAGCAATTGTACTGGCTACCGATAGCCACACGGGTTAGATTTAAGACAACTATAATAATATTCAAGATTATGAATCTATTCTCAGCAGATGTCCTTCATGGATTATTGACCAAGGACTCGACTAATAGGCTGAGATGATCTAACAATATTAATAAACTCCGCTTACCTACAGGCCACCACAAAACTAAGCAATCTACCTCCAGCAGAGCATTATCACTCTCAGTGCCGGCCCTCTGGAACTCCCTTCCGGATGATTTAAGAGATATGAATGACATCAAGGATTTCCGCAAATCACTTAAGACACTCTTATTCACCAAAGTTTATTGGTCAAGTTACATAAAAGAATCCCTGCTCTTTTGACATTTGAGAAAGATTGATGAACTGATTAACTTATGCTATATGTATGTTTTGTCTCCCCTTCCCTTATGTTACCATATTTAGTCCATTCATGTTTAATGTATTTAGCAAAATTGTACCTAGTTAATTAATGTTCCATGTAAAACAGACTTGTAAATCTGTTCATTCCTTGTTCACTGTAAACCGCACCTGATCTGTGGAAGGTAGCGGTATATAAGCAACTGTTAAATAAATAAAAATAAAATAAATGTAAACCTTCAATTGTATTGTAACCTTTAGTTGTATAGTTGACCACTTTGATGGAAGGATAAAGTGGTATACAAATCTGGTTGGTTGGTTGGTTAGCATAGTGATCAAGCTCCCAGGACAGGGCATGCACCTACATCATTGGCGCCTGACTGTGTGGATACGTAGCCATGCAATGGTCACAGCTTGGTCAGAGAGAGAGTGCCCTGACAGCATGAACTGCTGTGTCTACCCAGGCCATGAACATGGCAGATGGGTCTAGCAAAGTCTCAGCCATTGACCCTACCTCTGATGCAGATACATCCTGGGCAAACCACTCTGTTTGCCATACCAACAATCCTCTGCTCCTCATCATGCACATTTGCAGACTAATGCTGGGAACAGCCTAGGCAATGCGAGGCACAATGCAGTGTAGAAAGCCACAGAACTCTGGGGAGACACACATACACTCACATCACCACGCTGTGCAAAAGTGGGGATGGGTGGCATTTCTGCCTGCTACTTTGGTCTACATATCAGTTCGAGTATTGTTAGTGTGTGCTCATGGTGCAGGTGCTAGTGGCATGCTCTGACATACGTGCACGTTATTAACGTCCACTCAGTGAGCTGGTGCTATCGGCCTGCCTTTCCATCTAGCTGTGGATAGTGGAGCCTGTCTCTGTGGCTGATGGATGTCTGTACACTTGCTGGCCGATGCTGTAGGCTAAAGTTTATCCACAGGGACATGCAATACTTGATTGGCAGCTCAGTCTAGAACCTCCACTCAATATACACAATGGTTTTTGTGTGTTGAGCCACAGAGCTGACATATGGATACATCAGCCCCTGGGGCTGACATGTTACCCATTAGGCAGACCTGGGCACATGTTGAGATGTGATCGGCACACAGGACCATAACATGGATCTTGTCTGCTACAGGTGGGTGCCACTGCACCCACCGCCAACACCTCCACACTATGCTGCTATGCCAGCATGCTGTCAGTGGGAGTGGCGCTCAGTACCGACCAGTCCACCATGCAGCTTTGGCAGATGCCTAGGGTGCCAGGTCCAGATGGGTGGGGCAGAAGCACACATTGATGGATACGCTGTCCCCCCCCAAACAAAGCTGTTGCCAAAACCCCATCATCGCCTGCCCCTGATACATCCTAGGGGGAGGCAGGCAGCTGCAGCTGTGGTATTTCCATGGGCACCTGCATTTTGCAGCTCCTTGTAGTGCTACAGCTGCTGGCATGCTGGCACTATCATCCTCTTCCTCAAGAGCTGATTTCAGCGGCAGTGGAGGGGGCCAGCTGGGGTCCCTACCTAGGATGTCAGGAAACCTTGGCCCATCCCTTGTGGCACATCACTTTCCACAGTAGCAGCAGCATGTCTCTGTGCCACCAATGTCGATGTCGGATCATGACAGGCATCACAGGTGTGCCAACTGGGCAGCTACATGGTCTATCTTATGCCCCAGCAACCCCTACTACATGACCGGCATGCCACCTCCTTTGCCGCATTTGCACCATCAACATGGTGCCCCTTCATACTTGGGCACTATGCTGTTGCCGCTAATGGAGCACTACTATCACTATCTTGGGCTCCCCTGTCTGTGCATCATATTGCAGACTTTGAAATAGGCTCTCTCTGCTCAAAATAAACCCTTTCCATGAGGTTTTGCTTGGCGTTAGGGTTCCCAGCATTAAAGGGCTTTAGCACCCATTAAGAGAGGAGTGGCTCAGTGGTTGGGACAGGTTACCTCAGGCTGGTAGGGCCAGGGGTTCAATTCCCACATAGGGGCAAGTAACCTCAGGCCAGACAGACTAGGGTCTCTAGTCCCATGACCACTCCTTGTGGTCTTGGGCAAGCCACTTAACCCTCCATTGCCTCAGGTATGCTTAGATTGTGAGCCCTTTAGGGACAAGGTAATAAAAAGTGCCTGTTGGCATATATCTGTAAACCACTTTGACCCAGTGAAAAATGGTATATAAACACAGCTAAATAATTTAATACCCACTCTCCACCTACTGTGCCCTTAACACTGTAGGAGCCTTTAACACCCATTAATGCAGTTTTTTCACAGTGGCAAGGGTGCTGGTAACAGGTGTTAACAGCACACTTGCTCTCTTACCACCCTTTAGTAAACATACCCCATAGTGTTGGGACCATTGAAAAGTCTGGTTACGTTAAACCAATGGTTGATGTTAAGGGCTTCTTCTTCAGTGACCAGGCTCCTTTTTTGTTAGTTTCCGGTAGAGATTCCTCCCTTCTCCTCCAAATCCCTCTAAGCCCCATATTGAGCAGTCATATCGCCTGCTAGGGGTTGCTGGAATGAACCAATTCTTGCTCTCAGATCCGGACTAAATCACATATATCAAGGCCACAAGTGGAATGTGTAAAAGACAAAAGAAAAGCTCTTTGCTGAATTACCTGAACCAGTCACTGGGGTCTCCAGTCTGGACATGTGGGAGGAAAAGTCAGTGAAGGTCTCAGAAAGGAATCAAGACCATCCTCTTCCTTCTCCCAACTCATCTGGTCTCTTACTTTGCTTTTTGTCTTGCGTGTGCATGCGGAGCTAAATTACTCATCACTGCATGTCTTTTCTATTTCCATGTAATTGAGAACTGAATAATTCTGACAGATTGGGGTCAGTTTGGGTTCAGATAAGGGATTAGCTCCCTTTGGACTAAAATGAAATGATGCTGGGACATGTAAAGGAGACATTAACAAGAGAAGAGTTTATTTTGCTTTCCTCTTCTGCTAATTTCCAATAAAGTTTACTCAGATTGCTAAATTTATTATCTTGTCTTTGTCGTTCACTAGAGAATTTATCTGGAAAGTCTGTGTTAGATTCCTGTCAGGCATAACAGCTTGGAGTCTTGCCTTTCTTATAAGATACCATTCAAATGCCGTCTTATAAACCTATATCCAGAGGACTGTTAGGTGAGGGGAAAGGCTCTCTTTTTGTCTTCAGGCTTATGCAGGATGGGGTGAAAGGAAATATTTGGTTAACTCCAGGGCCCTACACTCTCTCGACTTTCTGCACAGAGCCTGTCTTCCCTCACGCCAGTGAACAAAAATTCAGTCCTTACTATGAATGAATAAAAAAAAAAAGGCTAATAGTCAATGGGAGACATAGTGTATTATTTGAAATATTTAATTTACATACATTCAAATTATAAATATATTCAGTGGTACTATCTTTGTAGGCAGTGCCACTGACTGTACAGGAATGAGTTAGACCATCCAAAGTAGATATTTCACTCTTACCTGCTTTTTTGTGTAGTCCAGCTGGACTTGGATGGATCAATATTCAGACCTGGTGACAAGCATTTAAAAGATAGGTGATGGCACTGAATATACATAGAAAGTGTTTGCTGCCAGTCAGGGCTGGTGTGACAATTAGGTGAACTAGGCAGCTGCCTAGAGCACCTATGGTTCAGGGTGTGGCCCATTACCGCTGCTGCTGCCCTCTCTGGGATCTTCTATGGTAGCAATGGCCTCAAACAGCCCCACAGCGCTTACCTTAAAATTTCGGCACTGCGGGAATGTTTTCTTTCGCCCTCTCCGATGCCCGATGCTGACTTCCTGTTTGTATGGGAATGGAAGCCATTTCCACCCCCATGCAAACAGGAAGTCGACAGAGGGCATCGGAAGGGGAGGAAATAAACAGCCCATGGTGGCAACATTTTAAGGTAAGCGCCGTGGGGCTTTTTGAGGCCATTGCTGTCGCGGCAGGTCCTGGAGAGGGAGGTCAGCAGCGACAATGAGGGCCGGAGAGGGGGAGGGGTGCAAGGGATGAGGGTTGTCTAGGGTTCCTCTTCTCCTTGCATTGGCCCTGCAGCCAGTAGCTATACAAAAGGAGAGTATAGGATTTAGTGATTTAGATGTATAAATGGGCCTTAACACGCTTAAATGACACACTTAGTAGTTGGTATGGAAAGGTAGACTGGATAGGCCGTTTGGTCTTTATTTACCTTCTTATTTCTATGTTTTGATGGTTGCTCTTCTGAAAATACATGTGTTAGCCCGATAGTGCTTACTTTCCCCGTGGGCATGTACACAGGCAGAGGTGGGAAGAGCGTATACATATGCGAAGAAATTATAATATACTATAATTTGCGTGAGGGCATTTACGCCATTTCTAAGAGCGGCATAAGCGATTGCACCTTAAATGAACATGCGCATTTGGCCATTTACGTTAGTATTCTATAAAGTAAAGTAGATGTCTACTTTCTCTATAAACGAGACTTGACGTAGGAGTGTGAAAACGTGCATTAACCAGACAGGACTTTATATAATTATCCTCATAGCGGCAAGTGTTTAAGATAGGACTGCTTTTTTCGCAAGTGAAAATGAAAGCACTCGACTATATGGATAGCAGCTGAATATCACTGCCATATGCATAGTTAGGTAGAATACCCTTGCTCTGCTTCGGGCTGTTTAGAGGGATTTTCGATAGTGTTATCCATTCAGTACAGTTGAAACTTCATGAATAGACAATGTTTACGTCCTTTTGAGACCTGACTTGAGGATTTATACGGTTAGGAGCACAATACTGCTTTTGCACTATAAATTCCATGCGTAACCTGTGACACGCCCACAATGCCCAAACCCCGCCCCTTTCTGGCTACGTGAAAGAAGCAAAAGACAAAATCCTTCCCACAGTCTGTTGCCGCTCTGCTCCACCCTGACGATAGCTGTTTAGCATTGGAGCATTCAGCGGAATTAACCTACCACCCGAGGCAAAAGATGCATAGATAATTCAACAGAAAATCCATCAATTTTTGAGATCTCATTTTCAGACAGAGATCATTTCAAATCAATCTTTCTAATACACATTCAAAATAGCTGGTAGGGAGGTTTCAGGAACTTCTAAGATCTTAGTAACATAACTTTTAAATAAGTCTAAGGCAGAAATAGTATTCAATATAGGAAAATTAATAATCCTTATATTGTGTTTCTTTAGAACGTTTTCACCATTTTCAATTCTCCATGAGGTAACACCAGAAGACTTAACTATTTGTTGAGCGAGTTCTGGCTTTTGCTTCTTGTATACACTTGTTCTACCATTTTGATTTCTGGAGAACATATTTTCATAGCCTTTTCACGTTCTTGCAAACTTGATTCAAATTTAACAACTACTTCATGATGACCCTCCAGTTTGGTTGCAAGATTCTCCAAACAGGTAAATGCTTTCAAAATTAAATCGACCAAGGAATCCTCCAAAGCTTGATTTTTAACACCGGGATCCTAATCAGAGGACACTGTAGTGCCCGACCACCGCCTGCATGGACAGGGTGGCCACAGCATGGCATGCTGGGAGGGCACTCACTCTGACCAAGCAGTGATCATGGCATGTCTAGGTTCCCACATAGCGCTCTACACTATCTGTCTCCAGTAATACTTTTGTGTTCCCAGTGCTGGGGCCCTAATCACTGAGATACCTGCTTGGTGCACATAGTTCCTCTGTGAGCATGCACTATGGACTGGCTAGTGGACTGTCTGCAGTTAGACTGTGCATGGTTGGAACACCTATAAGGTGCAGTCTGACTGTGCTGTCTGCTGGTGACTGACAGACAGTGGTGTGAGGCAGTTGGGGTTTTCCAGTCCTACCCCAGCATTACTGCTAGTCTGCCACTGCTTCACTCACAGGTATGGCTCTGGCCCACCAACCCTGGAGGGCTGTCTTATACCAGCAGGATGGAGGTTGCTTCACTGGGGCTCAGGCACCTGTTCTTTACCTGTAAAAAGGGTGATGTGGGCCCTTTGGGGTATGCAGAGTATACCACTTTGACCTGTAAAGGCACTGCTACACAAACCTCATGAAAGTCTAGAACCCCCCCTGCCCTGATAACAGGTGCCCATGTCAGCCAGACCCTAAAACTGGGTATGCACTAATGTGGGTGGTGTCCTGTCCCAGAGGGCCACATGTGACTCCAGGATACAGATCGATACCAAATTACCTTCAGCTGCACTGCAAGGAACACCTGTCACACACTGGCAGTGATGGGGATGTACAGCAGGACCTATCTCTAGCACCACATGTACTGCAGACCTAGTGCTGAGCACTCATCCTATCCCTCAGGGTGAACACAGAAACTGCACACTGGCATGGTCTGTAGCTACTCTGTGCCAGTATCACGCCTTGTAACACGCGTTAGTCTAAGGCGCCTTGTACCGTGCGTTAGCTGATACGGCTTGCTGTAACGATGCACCGCCCACACCTTTATATGGGCATCTGTACCTTTACCGCGGAACCTAACGTGGGTGACATTACCGCAGTTTAGTAAACATACCCCAATGTGCCCTTGGGTGGAAAACATGCACCTTAAGGCACAAAAATGGCTGTAAGCCAAACGCTGGATAGAGCACCAAGGAATGTCAATGTAAAGGCGATGGAAGGAGGGACAGGTGGGAGTTGATGGACCTGTTATATCAGAGGGCACCCTATGTGGCAGCCAGTAAAGCGGATGAGCATGTGGGAGGTGTCTGTACCGATGTAGAGGGCGGTGCCAATGTAAAGTGCCGCAGTGACAGTGTGTGGCATAGGATGGGGATAACATGTCCTCCGGCGGAGGCAGAAGCGGCAGGGTGTTTGCAGTGACAGGAAGAGAGAGTAGTGGTGGTGACATGCAGATCAGGCAAAGAGCTGAAATGCAGAAAAGAGTACCAGTGTAGTTCATGGAGTAGCAGCTGCACAGGAAGACAGGACGGTACACAGCCGACAGAGGCAGATAGATGGGCTGACGAACGGGTGGCGGCTGAGGAGAGGGTGGTATGGGCTGGCAGCACCGATGTGCAGAGCCCTGATCCGAGTAGCACAGTCACAAAAACAACAAGTAGAAGTCAACCCCCCCTGTCCCCTGCTTATGGAGATATTGCACTGACCAGTAGGCTACACCTCCACAGCTCTCTGCACAGCAATGGCTGGATACAAAGAGACTGCAGGTCACCGCCTAAAATTGCTGTGTGTGCCAGCATAGGGTAGCCCCACCAGTACCCATGATGAACTACACATGCAGAACAGCAGTCTACAGCTGATCACTAATTAAAGCACGCACCTATCCATCACCTCAGCTCAGTAAGATGCACTGACAGTGTGTGATACAAGCACAGAAAACTGCTACAAGCTGTGCTACTGAGCAGTTTCTGCGGTCACCCTGCACCCAGCACCAGGTCCCCCGTACCTGCAATGCTAGAGATGGTCTCTGTTGCCTGTGCTGCAGATACCCATCACTGCTAGTGTGTGGCAGGGATTATCTGCAGTGCGATAGGCTAGTTACCTTGTGTCCTGCAGAACTGCAGCTTGCTTTATGTGCCAGTTATATCTACTCCTGTTGGACAGGAACCCACCTAGAACAGTGCATATCAGTACCCAGTGTTGCAATGCTGGGGCGCTCTGTAGCTTGGCCTATCCTTTTCTTGATTAGCCATTTTTTCATTTAAAAGTAATGATGAGAATCTAGTGTGCCACTACTAGAATAAATATTAAATGACCTTTGTGAGATAATCACCCCTGATGAAGCCGGGGACAGCGAAACGAAGATCTTTGTTGTGCTTGAAGAGCTGGCTATTGCAAGTTAAGTAGCTTTGAGCACCGTAGTGCCGTTTGTTTGCCTTCTCCTCCAGTTAAGTCTGGAGTGCTAGTGAGCACTTTATAATACAAGACTGTCTTATATACGTTAAAGATAACTTCTTTTAATTGAAATATCTACAATTATAATAAACATAGATTCTGACTGGATTTGAATAAAATAACGGGGAGTTTTTTGGCTGGTGATGGTGAGCTGAAGCATTTTCCCCTTCCGGCATGCTCCTGCTGTATAGAGGGAGTAAAACTAAACTGCTAAGGCCTTTCTCTCTCCAAGTAAAAATTTGGATTTAATTTCTGCTTCTTTGGCAGTTGTATACCGCTACTCAGGCAGAACGTTGCAAGAGAAAACTATTAGAGGTAGTGAGGTAGACTCTTATTAGTAGCTGAAAGCTTTTTGGTGAAGTCTTTCTTTGATATTTATATGTGTGACTGGGAGGTTTTTTGGTGTGAGTGTTAAGTATTCCCGGTGTGGGATATGTTTGATTGAATCTGGTTTTAGCCATGTAAATTCTGTTCTAACAAAGCAGAGGAAGAAATTGAACGTAAAAGAACGTAGTGAATTGAGACTAAAGCTCACCAACATACAACCAAATATTAGTGCTCTTGTCAGAGATCATCAACCGCTTCTTTTCCATTAATAATGTCAGGCGAGTACTAAAGAGCTTTATTCAGTTTATTGAATTTATGACAATATGTTGTTGTTTTAGATATTTTTATAAGGTTACATAAACATCCTTTAATGATGATTTATATGGAGTTTTATTAATTCAAAGAATGGAGGGGTTGATGAAAGGTCAAGGATTCCTTGAAGGGGTCAACAGTAAAAAAGGTTTGGGAATCCCTGTTTTAGCGGCTCCACTGTCTGACCTTTTCAGTGCTTCTTTAGATTTGGGAGTGGTCCCAGAGGACTGGAGAAAGGCACATGTGGTCCCTTTACACAAAAGCGGAAGTAAGGATGAAGTTGGGAACTACAGACTGGTTAATTTGACCATTGTACATATGAACATAAGATATGCCATACTAGGTCAGACCGAGGTCCATCAAACCCAGTATCCTGTTTCCAGTGGTGGCCAATCTAGGTCACAAGTGCCTAGCAATTTCCCCAGAAGACACAGGTTCCATAATGCTTGTACTGGGGCAAGCAGTGGATTTCCCAGGTCCCCTTTAATAATCGTTTATGGGTCTTTCCTCCAGGAACTTGTCCAAACCTTTTTTAAACTCAACTACACTAACAGTTTTACTACATCCTCTGGTAACAAATTCCAGAGTTTGATTACGCATTAAGTGAAAAAATATTTTCTCTTATTAGTCTTATATGGGTTACACTGTAATTTCATTATATGTCCCCTAGTCTTTCTACATTTTGATGGCGTAAACAATTGATCTACATTTACCCATTCTACTCCATTCATTAATTTATAGACCTCTATCATATCTCCGCTCGGCCGTCTCATTTCCAGGTTGAAGAGCCCTAACCTTTTCAACCTCTCCTCATAGGGGTATCCTTCCATCCCCTTTACCATTTTGGCGCTCCTCTCTGTACCTTTTCCAATTCTGCTATATCCTTTTTAAGATACAGTGACCAGAATTGCACACAATATTCAAGGTGCAATGGAAACACTGCTAAAACAGAGGATAGTGACGTTTCTGGAATCTAATGAATTACAGGATCTGAGGCAGCAAGGGTTTACCAGAGGCAGGTCTTGTCAGGCAAATCTAATTAATTTCTTTGACTGGGTGACCAGAGAGTTGGACTGAGGCAGAGCCCTAGATGTAGTGTACTTAGATTTCAGTAAAGCCTTTATATGTTCTGCACAGGTGATTTATATATAAAATGAGCGCCCTAGGAATGGACTCTAAAGTTACTGACTTGTTTAGAAATCAGTTGAGTGGAAGGTGACAAATGGAGCTCACTCTGAGGAGAAGGATGTTACCAGTGGTGTGCTGCAGTGATCTGTCGTTGGTCCAATTCTTTCTAACATTTTTGTTATTGATATTGCAGATGGGCTGTCAGGTAAGGTTTGCCTCTTTGTGGATGATACCAAAATCTGCAATAGAGTAGACCCCCAGGAAAGAGTAGACAACATGAGGAGGGATCTGGTGAAGCTTAAAGAATGGTGGAAAATTTGGCAGCTGAAATTTAATGCTAAAAAATGTAGGGTCATACATTTGGGCTGCAAAAAATCCAAGGGAGTGTACAGTATAGGGGGTGAAGTACTTCTGCCTATGAAAGAAGAGCAGGACCTGGGTGTGATTGTTTCTGATGATCTTAAAGTGACGAAACAGGTAGAAAAGGCAGTGGCGAAAGCCAAAAGGAGGCTTGGGTGCATAAGGAGAGGAAGGGACAGCAGGAAGAAGGTGGTGATAGTGTCTCTGTATAAATCTTTGGTAAGAATTCATTTGAAGTACTGTGTGACATTCTAGAGACCACACCTATAAAAAGATATAAACAGGATAGAGTCAGTGTAGAGGATGGCTACCAAAATGGTTAGTGGGTTTATCGTAAGGTGAATGGGGATACTTAATCTCAAAATGTATACTTGAGGAAAGGTGGGATAGAGAAGATATGATGGAAATGTTTCAATACCTCCGTGGAACAAATGCACAGGTGGAGAGCATCTTTCAATTGAAAGAGAGCTCTGCAATGAGAAGATACAGGATGAGGATGAAAGGGGATAGGCTCAGGAGTAATATGCAGAAATATTTCTTTGTGGAAAGAGTGGTAGATGAGTGGAACAGTCTCTCAGTGGAGAAAGTAGAGACGAGGACAGTATCTGAAATCAAGAAAGCATGGGAAGAACACAGAAGATCTCTAAAGGTAAAAAAGGGACTGTTGTAGTTGATGTGGAAGGGCAGATTGCATAGGTCATATGACCTTTATCTGCCATCATGTTTCTATGTTTCTAAGATCCTCAACTAGCGGGAATACTAACCAAATTGCTAGCTAAATCCGAGAGGACAATAAGGATTCTAACATTATCCATCTGGGAACAAATGACCTGGCTAGAAGCAGCACCTCTGTAGTACAGAGAGACTTCTAAATGTTGGGAGAGAAGCTTAAACCCACAGGGGGTAATTTTAGAAGCCCTATTCGTGTCTTGGACATCTGAAAATGAGCACAGAGATGTCCCTGGAGTCATTTCAGAAACCGGATATATAGACGTCCCCAGTGTGAGGACATCCAAGTTTGAAGGGGGCCGTGGTGCAGCAGTATCAAAGGATAAACCTGCTCCAGGCATGAACAGGCATCTGAAAAGTGGTCATTTTGTCAGGTGAATGTCTCGAGGGTGTGCCGAAGGAGGTACAGTCAAATCCTCTTTATTTTAGAATTTCTCAACAAACACTGATGGGGAACAGCGGCTTATGTTGGTGTTTTGCCATGCCTCTGGCTGTCCCTGTATGCATGGCGGAAATGTCTATACGGACACTGGCACGGGCATCCACATCAGAGGCCTCTAAAATCGGGCTGAAACATAGTTAATCCCGGCATTTTTCTACACATGGTGCCCTGGACATCCCAGATTTCACTGGGATGCCCTTTCGAAAATGCCTCTTCAGGCCAACACCATAGCGTTCTCCGAAGTTCTGTCTGGTCATGGTAAGGGAGAAGAGAGGTTGGGTTATACGACCAGCTTTCATCTGTAAACCTTGTCATAGACTGGCGGCTGGGGCAACAGATGGAACAATAAGAGACTTTACTGTACTGATATTGCTGTAAGCTGCACCGAGCAGATTTCAATGTGGCAGGTCAGAGAAACCAAAGTGAAAAATTCACTCTGCCAGAGTTCAGTGAAAAAGGTTTTCAGGCACTGTTTCTGTAATCTTGTTTCTGAGGCAGTGTGGTGTCCTGGTGCATGGGCTGAGGGACATAGAAGCTTATTTTCTGTTATTTTCGGAGCCAAATGGGAGGCGTGCTTGTAAATTGTGCTTTAAGTAAATGGCTTAGGGACATTTGAGGACGATATATCAAAGCACATCCTGTACCCGAATAAATAAGCCTTACGGGAAATTGTTGAAGGAAAATGTTTTGATTAAATAGTTGAATGTTCTACAGGTTACTTTGCTTCACAAGAAACTCTTTTGGTAGGTAGTTTTTTTTGTATTGGTATAAAAGAGGGTGCATGCTTTATTGCATGTTGGTATGTTGTGGGGGACTAATTCTGAACATATTTTTTTTAGTAGTACGAGGCCTTGAACTTTATGACTAGGTACACTGGTAGTGTGCGTTCAGCCCTGAAAATGAGTTCAGGGGTGACCCTCAGCCTGCGCTAGAAAACGGATGCATTGCGCTAATACAGGTCTCATGCCATATTCGCCCTCCTGTTTGGCATGATCTACATGGGTGCACTTAATGCCAAATTCTGAGGGGAAGTAAGTGCACCCAAGCTAAGTGCAACATCGCTGGTGAGCATATGCCAAAACCAGCCACACTATCTGTGAATTGCACGCTCCACCCCAGACTGCCCCGTCTCCGTCCCAATCCCGGCTACTCGACTAGTGTGGGAATTTTAGCACACAGTACTTTTTACCATGGTGCACTTGCCACATGCTGAACCCCGTGTTACCTAGTAAACACGCCCCTAAATACATAAAATCCATTCTGAAACAGACTGTGACATTACTCCCCAGAGTTTGTAGATTTTTACGTGAAATCCAATTCAAAAATGTTACCTTTGACTTCATATTGTTTTCACGGCAAGCTTGGAAACTTTTACATATTTTTTTCCTGACAAGATGGACATTAAGTTGTAGGATGGACATTTTCAGAAATAGGTAACGTAATTTTACGGAAAGCGTTGAAGAGCACTGAGGAATGTGCTTCCTTCTTGGACACACACAGTGCTCTGTGCAATGATAGTTATTCAGATACAGGGCTGGCCCAACCATTAGGCAAATTAGGTGATCACCTAGGGCGGCAGATTATGGGGGGCAGCAAAGAGCAGAACATTCAAAGCTAAACAATAGATTCTGACAGTCAAGGGGGATTGTAAGGTTTAAGGTTTGCTTAGGGTGCCAACAGCTTGAACTTACTCGGGCCAGCCCTGTCCCTTCCCCAAAGACCTTATAATCTAAGTGGCTATTTAAGACAATAGGAGATAAAGTGACTTGCCAAAAATCACAGTGAGTGTCAGTGTGTCTACCCTAAACGCTGACCGAGCCTGACTGTTGTTCAGGAACATGGCATCCTTCAGCACAATGTGATGGTTTCTGACTCCATCACCCCCACCCCCTTTTTTTTTCTTAGGGAAGTCAGTGGGTTCATGTCGGAATCCATGCACACACTGGATTTGTCTGTTCGGTTTACCTGGGGTGAGGTGACAACCGCAAGACACTGAGAGATGCAGGGGGGTGGCACATGTACACCATCAAAACAGATAGTGGCTCTAATCGACAACAGACGGGCAATACAAGGTCTGCACTTCCATCAGCAGGGACGCCGTTTATTCCTCAGGAGAGCCCAGAGTAGAATTAGCTGACAGCTGGAATTCAATTTGAAGTCCCAATAACATAAAATATGGAACAAGACCCCTCTTATAAACAGCTTTATTTAAAAGATGATTTGATGCTACAGTAAACAGAAGAGAAAAAAAGAAATTGGAGCCCTGTTTTCATAAATTGCTCCAGATGAGAAAGTAATGACGGAGGATGGTTCATTTATTTTCTTCACGAATGACAAATCTAAAAACGGCACTTTGGGATTTGGCTTTTTCTCTGCTGGTGCTCAGCTTTGAAGCGCAGACCTTGGCTGTGGGGACTAATGGATCCGAACAGGATGCTCTGACACTGCAAAATTGGTCGCAAATGGGATCAAACTAGTTAGGGCCAGTCTAAAAGACTGAGAAAAAAATAGGGCAAAACCAAGAGTTAGGCTGTGCTCTGCTGTGCAGACGACCAGCGTTTAATTCTTGGGGTAGATCTTCTGTCTACCGAAATACAGATAATCCACTTCTATTGCCCCCCACCCCCCAAATGATCTATTACCCAGTTCACACTATCAAAGAATTCAGTGAAGTATATTTCACATGACCTTTTCCTTGCGACAAGCAGACTTTCTAGAAGCCTGTAGCCTGCTGGCTCTGTTATCACACTATTCTGTCTTTCAGCGATCCTGCGGAATAGAGCAGCCTAAGGGTTTGAAAGCAAGCTGGGAGGCCAAGGTGCAAATCCCACCACTGCTCCTTCCGATCTTGGGTTAGCAGATTTTTTTCAGGAAAATCCGGGACACTTATCTGAAGTAGGGGGGGGGGGGGGACATGTTAGTTTTTAGGTTTGAGCAATAAGGCATAAAGGAGGGAAGTGGGATCATTACCATGCCGCCCCCTCCCCCCAGTCCATCCCATGACAGCAGCCACATCACTTCCAAGCAAACCCACTGCCAGGGAAATAGAAACAGTGAAGCGTTTCCCCCCTGCTGTGCAAAATGTAGATAAAGGATGTGTTTATCCCTTCAGTGCAGTGCCCCCATGCCACCATCTTGTCTTTCAATGCCCCCTCCCCTAGATTAGCCCAACACCACCCAGGGGCCGGTGCCACCCACTTTGGGAATCACTGCCTTAGACTGTAAGCCCTCCAGAGACAGGAAAATACGCACTGTACCTGAATGTGGTTCACCTTGAACTCCTGAAAAAGGCATGAACTAAATCCCTTGACCTTTCTCTTCCTATCACCTGAGGTTGTATTTATGAGTAGGGCCGGCTCCAGGACCAGTGTGTAGTACTGGGTGCCCTGGGCGACTTCAGCCTTATGCCCCCCCTCGAGATTTTGGTCATTAAACTCAGCAGGTTATGTTTATGTTTATTTAAAAATTTCTACACCTCATGGTACCAGAGTGGTTTACTGTAATAAAATAAGAATATTAGTGGAACGCCATACATTGGACGGGAAAGATAACAGACAACATATAAAGTAAGGTAGGCTGCCATGATCATCTGACCCAGGGCCGACCCGTCCATTAAGCAAGAATGTGGTTTGCACAGGGCACCGCGTTTCAGGGGGCCCTGCTCAGCAACATTCTGCATCTTCCCAGGGAAATAAAAAAAAACCTGGCTGCTGCTTCCGTTGCCGCCGTGGCAGCGGCAGAATCAAGTGTTCCATGGCCCCCCTGCCCGGCAGAGCCCTTCCTGCAGCATCAGCTCCCTCAGTGCGTGCTTTTCAGAGCCGCGAAGAAAGAGTGTCTCTCTCGCGGCTCTGTTAAGCCCGCCAGGGCTGATGGGAAACAGGCATTTCCTGTTTCCCATCAGCCCCGGCGGGCTTAACAGAGCTGCGAGAAAGGGAAACTCTCCCTTCGTGGCTCTGACAAGCCTGTGCTGAGGGAGCTGATGCTGGGAGGGCTCTGCCGGGCAGGGGGGCCATGGAACACTTGATTCTGCCGCTGCCACGGCAGCAACGGAAGCAGCAGCCAGTTTGTTTGTTTTTTTAAATTTCCCTGGGCAGATGGGGGGAGGGTGGTTAGGATTGGTAATGGGCTATGGGTGGGTTAGTATTGGTAATGGGCTATGGGGGGGCTAAGTCTGGAAGTGGGCTGATGGGGGGCTTAGGACTGGAAGTGGGCTGATGGGGGGCTTAGGGCTGGTAATAGGCTATGGGGGGCTAGGATTGGTAATGGGCTGGGGGGTTGCTAGGACTGGAAATGGGCTGAGTGGAAGGGGGGCTTGAACTGCAAATAGCTGATGGGGACGGGGGCTTGGAATGGAAATGGGCTGTGGAAGGGGGACTTGAACTGCAAATAGCTGATGGGGAGGGGGGATTGGAATGGAAATGGGATGTGAGGGGAGGGGAGGGAACTAGGATTGGAAATGGGCTGAGTGGGGGGGGGGAGCTAGGACAGGATACAGGCTGATGGAGGGGCTAGGATAGGACTGGAAATGGGCTGTTGGGGGGTGTTAAGATTGGAAATGAGCTGTGGTGGGGGCTTGAATTGAAATGGACTTATGGAGGGGCTAGAACTGGAAGTAGGCTCATGGGGGGCTTGGATTGGAAATGAGCTGAGTGGAGAGGAGCTAGGATTTGACATGGGCTGATGGTGGGGTTAGGTAAGGACTAAAAATGGGCTGATGGGGTGCTGGGATTGGAAATGAGCTGATGGAGGGACTCAGATAGGACTGGAAATGGATGGGGGAGCTAGGACTGGAAATGGGCTGATGGTGGGGCTAGGATAAGATTGGAAATGGGCTGATGGGTGGCTAGAACTGGAAATGGGCTGATGTGGGGGCTAGAAGGGAGTGGATGCTGGGTGGGACTGGAACTAGAAGGGAGTTGATGTTCGGGGAGGATTAGAATGGGATGGAGCTGGGAGAGTGAAATGGAGAGGGGAAAAATATTTTGTGTGGGAGGGAAGACAAATCTGATTGATTGACAATTTGA
Organism: Ichthyophis bannanicus; assembly: GCA_033557465.1. Classification (NCBI taxonomy): domain Eukaryota; kingdom Metazoa; phylum Chordata; class Amphibia; order Gymnophiona; family Ichthyophiidae; genus Ichthyophis; species Ichthyophis bannanicus. Next base: position 47,696,845 of record CM066035.1, read on the forward strand.
TTGAAGGAAAAGGCGGTATAAAAAACTTGTTAAATAAATAAATAAATAAATCTACAATTGGCCGGGTATTGGGAGAGTAAGTGGGGATTGAGGATGGAGGGGTAAAATTTTAGTGGATGAAATAGGAATGAGGAAAGAGCAAAATGAGAAAGGTTAGTATGTTAAAGCAGTTGTAGAGAGAGAATGGAAAAAAAACTAGATGAGAGAAGAAAGGACAAATGGACAGCAGACGATGGAGAGTTAGCAGAAGACACAAAGAAACCAGAAGAAAGTGGTTGGAGCAATTGAAACTGAAGCAAAATGCACAAAAGGTAGAAAAATCTATTTATTTTGAATTTATTAACTGGAATATGTCAGTTCTGGGAAATGTACATCATTAACGTCTGCACTTTGTTTAGTACAAGAGGAAATTAATTTATAGTTTTCTTTTTACAGTGTTGTACATTCCAAGTCTGGCTTTTGGGGTTCCCATTTTAATTATTGTCTTTCTGTTTCTAAATAGTGATTCCTTGTTCTTTGTTTGGTGATGGTCTATGTTCTGCATGTGTAACTGAGCTGAGTTATTCTGTTTATGTAATTCCTATTTGACATTGCCACTTGTTCTCTTTCCCCAGTAGGTCATGTATTGTTGTTCTCTGAAATGTATTGGTTTAATATTTGCAGTGTTGCCTTTTGATAGGTAGGGTCTGGTGCTTTGTGAGTCCTGGTAGTGCTGTTATGATACGGCGGGTTTGCTATGGGTTCTAAATGGGCAGTGTTTGTAGTAGTTCCTAATGTGCCTGGCGGTTGGCACTAGATTATAATAATGTAGAAATCTTTTAGGGGCATGTTTACTAAAACCCCGGTAAAGTGCGGGCCGCGGTAGTGAGCGGATGCCATATAAGGAGTGGGCGTTCCGTCCTGAAAAAGAAAAGCCGGAATTTACATATGCGCTAAGGTGCGCGGCGCCCATGTGTGCCCCGTACCTTAGCACATGAGATAGCTGCGCGGGAGGCATAAGTGGGGCGCTGAAGTGCAAGAAAACGAGCAGAGCCACAGCACAATGGTTAAGACACTGACCAATGGTGCAGGGATCAGGGGTTCCATCTCCCACTGTGCCCAATGAAGACAGCTGGCTGTGGTGTTAATTTATGAGGCACATAAATACTGGGCAGCATAAGGCGGAGCGCTAATGTTTTTGGCGGCATATTAATACTGGGCGGCATAAGGCGGCGCGCTGATGTTTATGGAGGCATTAGAATACTGGGTGGTATAAGCAGCATGCTGATGTGCAGCAAGAAAAGCAGAGCCACAGCACAATGGTTAAGGCACTGACCAATGGTGCCGAGATCAGGGGTTCAATCCCCCACAGTGCCCAATGGAGACAGCTGGCTGAGGCAATACTTTAGGAGGCATTTAAATGATGGGTGGCATAAGGCAGCACGCTGATGGGCATAAGGCAGCGTGCTAATGTTTTAGGAGGCTTTCTAATATTGGGCGGCATAAGGCGGCGCGCTGATGTGCAATTACAGGAACAGAACCACAGCACAATGTTTAAGACACTGACCAATGGTGCAGGGATCAGGGGTTCAATCCCCCAAAGTGCCCAATAAACAAGGCTGGCTGAGGCATAACATATTATGGGGAAGATTGCTTTAGGAGGCATTTTATTCATATTTTAATTATCACTACTAGCAAATGCACTCTCAAAGCGTGTTAACATAAGGCGCCCTATAAGGCACATTTTAAAGTGCACTGTCAGCCAAGGCACCCTAGAATGTTGCTTATAGGGCGCTTTAGAGGGTGCCGTATGAGGTACCGCAAGGTCAGTGTACTGTTTTTTTATGGCAGCACTGTGCAGTTTAAGGAATGAAAAGCATACGTAGGTGCGCTGACAGGCAAGGTGGAGCACAATGGTTAAGGCACTGACTGCTGATACAGGGGTCATGAGTTTGCTCCCCAGTGTGCCTAATACGTAAGGCTGGCTGTGGCATCAGCTTTGCATTGTACATATTTTGTCCTGCAGCACTTTATTTTTATGTTATTAATTGCTGCCAGCAAACACGCCCTCACATGCCGTAATTGAAGGTGCCGTATAAGGCACTCCATAGGGCACATTATAAATTGCACTGTCTGCCACAGCACCCTAAAATGTCCCCTATAGGGCACCCTATAGGTTGCGTCACAGGATAATGTATAGTGCACCTTGTATGGACGGGAACCATAAGGTGCCCTATAGTGCGCCCTATAAAGCACCCTCAGAGGCACCTTATGGGTACAGTACGCTGAGGGTGTTTTTGCTGGCATCAAAATATGTACATTAACAAAAGATAATGCATTGGACAACCCTATCAAATAACCCCACTGTGGGTTTGAATCCATGACCTCTGGCTTCAGAGGCAGGGAAGTAACCATTGGGCTACAGCTCTATAGCTGCTAATAAACCCCAGGCTGGCTGCAGAGAGCATGCACGTCACCACACAGACAGTCTGCTGTGGTCACCAGGATAGGGTTAGCCCACCCATACCCATGATGCACTGCACATGCAAATCAGCTGTCCACAGATTAACACAAGATGGGCAATGCACCCCCACAGCACCTCGGCCTGGTAGAGGGAAGTGACCATGTGCACCCATACACCACCTCGGCCTGGTAGGGGGTACTGACCGTGTGTTTTATTGGCACAGAGTAGCTACACACCGTCACATTGTGTGGGTACTGTGCTCACCCTGAGGGTGCGGTGAGGCGCCCAGGACCAGGTCCACAACACCTTCCATGGCTGAAAGAGGCCATGCTGGTGGTCCAAAGCAGTGTTAATGTGTGAGATAGGTAGTTTCTGCACAAACACCTTGGATATCTCTGTCTGGTTCAGTCAGGTGTAGCCCCCATGGACCCCAGGTGGGCCACCACACCACCCCCCCCCCCCCCCGGGCCAAGGGTGGCAAACAGGGCCTCCCATCAATAGATCCACATTCTACCTCCCTACAAAGGTGGCAGCAGAGAGGGCCATCAACCCCAGTCCTGCTGAGGAACAGACACCCCACAGGGCAGTCAATACAGCTCTATACACATCCATAACACAATAGCAGACAGACATTAGGCTTGGATATGGTGAGCTGCACCCCACCACTATCTGATATGCTCCTGCAGCAAGTCATCAGCCACTGCACCCTGCAAGCTGCTCCATCAAGACACATACCAGCTGCAAACAGTGTGCTAGTTAGTCCACAGTGCATGTTCCTAGTGGAGATGCATGCACCCAGAACTGGGATGTCAGCATACACAGCAAGCAGATAAATCAGTGACTGGGCCCCAAAAGGAAACCCATATCTATCACATGAGAGAAATACTATATAGCACTATGGGGGTGCCTAGCCATGCTGTGGTCACTGCACAGTCAGGGTGAGAGTGATCTCTCAGCAGGACATACTGAGGTCACCCTGTCTGTGTAGGTGGTGGCCGGGCACTAAAATGTCCCAGTCAGTGCCCTATGCCCTGTGCAGATGCACCCTGGCCAGGCCACCCTGTCCAGCCTATACCCATGGTACCTTGCTCCTCATTATGCACATTGGCAGCCCAATACTGGCAACATTGCTGGCAGTGTGGGCTGTGGAAGGTGTTTGCAGCCACCACACACTGGATAGACAGACAGCCACCCCCACACCTATGCCAGCATTGTGCTACTATAGAGGAGTCCAGCAGCCATACACACCACACCAGTCCTGGGCACAGTACAGGCATGGATATGGTACGCAATACTGTTGGGGGTCACTCCCCAGGGTTGTAAACACTGTCAGACCAGACCTGCAGCACACACCGCAGACATCAGAATGATTGTTATGGAGGAGATCAATGAGCAAAATGTGCTTAACGTAGGAATTGATATCTGCCAGTTATCATGGGCAACGTTTGATAGCTGTGTACGATATACCCAGGTGTAGGGTGGCATTGCTAAGGTATGCAACTGCTAGTATTGGGAGATACAGGCAGGGCCCAATGTCCTGCCTCTCCAGGAGGCATTGGCCAATGGGGCCTGTGGGTGTGTGTGTGGGTGTGTCTGGCCCTGTTGGCTGCTGCTTTACGGCAGTGTCCCAACTCCAGTCCTGGTGTTCCAACCACAGTTCGGGTTTTCATGCTGTCCCTCATAAATATGCATGAGCTACATCAGCATACATTGGGGGTGGTGCATAGATATGCAGCACAGGCATCTTTATTAGAGGCAGCATGGATCCTGAATGGTGTGGGGCCCTCCAGGACTGCATTTGGGAAACTCTGCTCTAGGTAATGTGGCTGTTTATGGTGTCTGTGTTTGGTGTGGTAAAATATCGGCGTATGAACCATGCGTATGTTCTCAGCAATAAAGGTTTGTCCGTACTATCATGGTTTAGTTGTAGGAAACATATGTGGACTGGATTGGCAGTAGCCCCACCTGGGCTTTGAACCTGTGACCTTCTGTTCCTGCACATGCTGTCTGTGTGCACTGCACCACCGTATTGCCACAGACATGCTGTGTTCCCTGGGGAGTCCATGACTGTACATCCGACAGAGCCTGTCTGTTGCAGTGGACGGTGCCAGCCTGCACAGGCCTAGGCCACTGTCTGCTGTGGTTTGCAGCCACTGCCCCCTCCACCACCTGTACCCTTCCGCCAACATGCAGACATGTCCCTATCAGGGAAAAAGCATATGACCTGATTGAGTTGTGGCACTCCAGGACTGAATTTGGGGGACTCGGCTGTAGGTAATGCCCATTGTTATGGTTTGTGTGCGGTGTAGGGTAAAATATAGGTGTTGGAACCATGCTTATGTTCTCTGCAATAAAGGAGTGTCTGTACTATCACTGTTTAGTGGTGGGTAAAACTATAGGGACTGGGTTGGCAGGAGCCCCAGCTGGGATTTGAACCTGTGACTCTCTGGTCCTAAAGGCATTGGCTGTGTCCGCTGCACCACACTGTGGCCACAGAGACAGTGCAGTCTCTGGAGATAGGAAACCTGGCCGCATGAGTCAGACACCCTGCTCTGCACAATTTTACTGTGGGCTCGTTTACCTTGTATGGGGACAAAGGTGCACATAAACCTCAAAATTGACCTCCAAAAAAGGGGAAAAAAACCAAAACCAAGCTGGGAAACAGTGATATCACTGGGCAACATGAAAAACACTCCCAGGAAAGCTCCATTAAAATGCAGTGATTTTTGAAAGAGTCTACGGAGCGTAGACCCTTCCAAAAATCATTTCTTTTTTTTGCAGCTTTCCTGGGAGTGTTTTTTATGGTTGCCCATTAATATCACTATTGCCCAGCTGGATTATAATTTATATGGAATTTGTTGTGGTCATTTTCAGTTTCTATTTGCTATTTTGTTCTGTGCACATGTATCACACTGCTCACGTTTTGCAGGTTTCCCCGGTTTTGCTGTACATTGCTGACGGAAATGGTTTCTCTTCCCTTTAAATCGGCTCTAACGTGAAGGTTTCACTCGCGGTATTTTTTTTCCGAAATTCAGCCCCGCTCCTGTGCGGGGAGCCTTTCCCCTCCCACTCTCCACCCATTGACCCCGTCCCCCCGCCCCTCGGGAGCCTTCCTCCGCCCTCGAAATGCCTTTCCACGCCTCTATCGCACATCAGCGCGCCGCGCACGTTTGCGTGCGGCGCGCATGCATGCGGGGCACCAAAAATGCACTATTAGCATGCGCTAAGGTACCTTAGCGCACGCTGAAGTGCGCCCCGCACAATTGCGCTGTTTAGTAAACATACCCCTTAGTCTTTCTTTATCCATACACTCATTAAGAGGCATGTTTACTAAAAGTTAGTGTATGGCAACATTATGCAAATATTTATGCAAATGAGGCCCCGCACTGAGTCTCCGCACATGGCCCCGCACCCCCCTTTGGCTGCCCCTGATCTGACCACTAACCTTCCAACACCAATCCTGAAAAAGGAAAACTGGACATCATGGGGGTTATTTTAGAAGCCCTGTTCATTCTTTAGGAGCAGAGGAGTAGCCTAGAGGTTAGAGTACTGGCTTTATAATGAAAAGACCAGGGTTTGATTCCCACTAACACTCCTTGGGCAAATCACTTAACCCTCCATTGCCTCAGGAAACAGGCTTGGTAGTCTCCTTATGATGACACTGCCACAAAAACCCAGGAGCTGCTGGGTCACCAGGAATCAGCATTGACTCAAAGCACACACTGCATTTGGATTCATTCCTTGGACGGGCATAGAAATACACAATAACTGTCTCCTGAGCTGTTTTAGAAGCCAGCTGTGGGGAAGTTCCAGTTTGAGGATATCTGAAGAGGGGGGCATGGAGGAGGTGTGGTTAGTTAGGGCCGTCTCAGGGGGCAGGATGTCCCAGTACACCTAACTTTACGCATGCTCCAAGGCACATTTTAGCTGCAAAAGAGCCGGAATATGCAGAGAAGAAAGCATTTTATTATCCCCAGGACTCAGCACAATGTCAACAATAGTAGCAGAGGGATTTGAACCCTGGTTGCCCTGCTCCTAACCCCCTATTCTACCCATTATATTATCCTAGATGTTTACATTCTGAAATATGCTTCTGGAGATGTCTAAGTAGATGCCCCTGCAGACGTCCCTATCGGCCATGTCCAGGTTGTGAAATTACGTCTCCACCTGGACATGCTGCATTTTTTTCATATGGTCTGGCTTAGATGTCCTAGACTGCACTTGCGCAGACATTCTAAGATTCCCCTCCATACATTTAGATATTAAACTTTGCTTTGCATACACATGGGTCTCCAGGGATGGCACAAGGGTTTCTGCCGCCCCAGGCAGAAACCCAGGTCGCACCAAGCTGCCTGCCAACGAATCGGTCTTGTGGTGGCGGTGGGCAGGGGCAGCGGCAGCTTTTAAAAGGGTCAGAGATGAAACCTGACGTACAGACTCAGGTAGTTTGTTCCAGGCATAAGGAGCAGCAAGGTGAAAACAGCAAAGTCTGGAGTTGACAGTAGAAGAGAAGGGCACAGATAGAAGCGATTTGACAGAAGAGCGGAGTTCCCAAGGAGGGGTGTAGGGAGAAATAAGAGAGGAAAGAAAGGTAGTGAGGAGCTGCAGAGTGAATGCACTTATAGATCAGCAGGAAAGGTTTGAACTGGATACAGAAAGGATAGGGAGCCAGTGAAGTCACTTGAGAAAAAGGATTATATGAGCATGACAAGGCTGGCGGAAGACTAGATGCGCTGCTGAGATTTGAACAGATTGAAGGGGGGAGAGATGATTCAGAGGGAGACCAGTAAGGAGGAGACTGCAATAGTCTAGACCAGAGGTTCCCAACTCCAGTCCTGGAGGGTCAAACACCATTCAGGTTTTCAGGCTGTCCCTAATGAATATGCATGAGATACTTTTGAATACAATGGGGGAAGTGCATGCAAATACATCTCATGCATATTTATTAGGGACAGCCTGAAAACCTGAATGGTGTTTGGCCCCCCAGGACTGGAGTTGGGAACCTCTGGTCTAGACTAAAGAGCGGATAAGCAATAGTGTGTTCAGAAAGGAATGGGCGACTTTTGCTGATGTTATAGAGAAAGAAATGACAGGTTTTAGCTATCAATTGGATGTGTATGGAAAAGGAGAGGGAGGAGTCAAAGACGACCCAAGGTTGCAAGCAGAGGGAACAGGGAGGAGTAGAGCGTTATTCACAGAGATTGAGAAACGAGTAAGGAGAGAGGTGGGTTGAGGGGGAAATATAAGAAGCTCAGTTTTGGCCATGTTCAATTACAAACGGTGGTGAGACATCCTAGCATCAATGTCAGCTAGGCAGGCAGAGATCCTGGTCTGGATTGCCAGAGAGATTTCAAGTGTAGAGAGGTAGATTTTCAGAATCATCAGCGTAAGATGGTACTGAAAGCCATGGGAGGAGATGAGCTCATCATGGGACTGGGTATGTAAAGAAAAAAGGAGTGGGCCCAAGAGAGATCCTTGGGGTACACCAACTGAGAGCAGGATAGCAGTAGAGGAGGATCCACCAGAAGAGACACTGAAAGCATGAAGGGAGAGATAGGAGAACCAGGATAGCACAGAGCCCGTATAACCAAGCAAGGACAAGGTATCAAACAGAAGATGGTGGTCAACAGTGTAACATGCAGAAGAAAAGTCAAGAAGGATGAGCATCGAGTAAAGGACCTTGGATTTTGCCAGGAACAGGTCACTAGAAACTTTGGCAAGAGCAGTTTCAGTAGAATGTAAAGGATGAAAGCCAGATTGTAAAGGATCCAGGAAGGCATGAGAGGAGAGAAAGTCAAAGCAATGGCAGTGAATTGCACGTTCAAGTAGTTTAGAAATGAAGGGGAGGGGGGAGATGGGTCAATAGTTAGAAGAACAATATTTAAAAATAAAAATAACAGATAGTGGCCGGCAGGTGCTTGCGGGTGTAACATGTTCTTGCTATGGGAAAGAGGAAAACCAAGGGTGGCAAAAAGCCCTCCAAGCCCCCGCGGTTTCCAATCCATTTCCTACGCAGGGCCTTATTGATCCTTTCCTTGTGGATGCACTGCTCCAGTCTCGTGAAAGCCCAGTGACACAGAGCCCTATTGTCTGCTCTTCGGAACTTGGACGCCTGTTGAGCAGTTCAGGGCCATAGATCTTGTCTCTGGAACAACGTCAAGCTGCGAAGATGGTAGTTCTGGAGTCTTCCTGCTCTGTGAGCCAGATACCCATGCTGGTAAACTGGCAGTTGTCAGAGAATTGTCTCCCAGTCAGTTGGGAGAGGCTGGGGTTGCCCTTCTGGATCATTGCTCTAGCAGTCTGCATTACAGTACAGTCTCCTCGTCTCCTGTAATGGCTCTGCAGGCCTCGAAGTCTGGCCTTGTAGAGGGTTCAGCTGTCTTCTCCCTGAATCATCCGACTGTCTGGAAACAGTTTGGACAGCCATTGTACAGCTTGGAGAGTCGTTGGTTCATACCTTGGCTGCACAAGTTCAGACAAACGCAACTCTGCTTCAACAACATTCTGAAGAAGTTTTGGGTTTACAGAACTCTACTTCATTGTTTCAGGAGAAGGTTGATTGAGTGGAAGACTGTTGAATCTATTTGTAAAGATGCTTTGGCAATAAAGAATAAAATTGAACATTTGGAAAACTTTGCCAGATATCAGAATTTACGATTAACTAATTTCCCAAAGTCAACAGTCATTAATGCTAAAGAGATATTTAGATCTTATTTGTTTGGAGTTCCAATTGAATCTCATCCCCCAATATCTAAGCTTTATTATATTACTACTGGTCAGAAGTCCATAGGGGCTGGTAATTTATTGGGGGTGCAGTGCGCTGACTCCTTAAATGTCTCTGCGATTTTAGAGATGTCTGGAGATGATTCTTACGCTCCAGCTACCTTGTTGGTAAGTTTTACCTTATCTAGTTATAGAGATTGGTTTTTGGAAATGTTTTTCTGGAAAATATCTATTATGTTTAGAGAGTTCGCTGTTTGTGTTTTCCCGGTTTTATGTCGAGTAGCTTAGAGGAGGTGACGTGCATTTTTCTTGCTTGACCCAGAGTCCAGCAACTGGGAGGTCAATTATTTTTAAAGTTTCCTTGCAAATGTACTGTTAAGTTATAGTCTGTTTCCTATATCTTTTTTGATCCATCCCAGTTGCTGGCATTTCTGAGTGCCCGTAAGTCTGCTGTTACAGAAGAGGTTTCCGCTGTTGAAATATAATGCAAAGCTGTTAGCCTGTCAGTTTTTCTTTTGATATTGGTTTACTACTACTTCTACTACTTATCATTTGTATATTATAGTATAAGGCAACAAAGGAGCCGGTATAGAATAGCGGTCATAAATACTTTATTGTAGAAACCCTACACGTTTCGGCCAACGGCCTTCATCAGGGGGAAAAACAGCCTCATAAAAATAAAAACAAAGACAATACATATTAAAAACAATAAATATAAAATATCAATAAATATAAATAAAAACACATGTAAGAACCGTAAAATTGAAGCTGGTGCACTAAGGAGAAAATATTAAATGGTCAAACTGGGCAGGACTCACATAACAAACTACCACATGCAAATGGGAAGGACATGAAGGTAAAAATATACAAAGATAAACCATATTCAACCCATAGTAATTAAAATACATAGGTAAATAAAAACAACCATGCATGTGAAAGATACGGAGGTAAGAACATATTAAAATAATAGATAACATGAGACTGATTATAAAAAACATGATGAAAGAAAAGCGCACAAAATTAAAAATAGAAAGAACTATGAACCTTTCAAATGTGCCATTGCCAAAGAGAGGGGTTTTCCTGTGTCTTTCCACCCATTTAATGTGGGCTATAGTGGGCAGCTGTTTTATGTATGACTTTGGTCTATAAAAGAAAGGAGAGCAAGGAGTGTAAAGCAAGAGTCTTTATTAGGAAACATCCCAACACGGCTGTGTTTCAGCATAGCTGCCTTCCTCACGGGGACCTCAAAAACCAGAAATAAACAACAATGAAATATCAATAGGATAAAACAAAGTGAACAATATGAGATCAATAAAACCTAACTAACACTAAAAAAGCTTGTTGGGCCATGCTAAACCCACATATACAAAATGTGAACATAAAAGTAAGACATAAATACAGTAGTAAAATACAAACATCCAGTATAAATGTGAATACATATGGATATTTGAAAGGCAGAGAAAGGTGGAAGAGATAACCAGACAATGAATATCTTAAAAGGGTTTCCAAAATCACATTAAAGAACATAAAGGGGAATTCCCATATTGAAAATGCAACATAACTCTAAAAGGAGGTACTATAAGAATACAGTATGTCGCAAGACAGGAGATATATACATATAACCAACTTAGGGGAAATCAGATCACAGGAATAGTATGGGATGGGCGAGGGAGAAAACACCTTACATTGTCTATAAAGGAAGTCTGTTGAAGTAGGAACTAAATCCTCCAGCACCTATGTAATGAAATAATCTGCTCACAAGAGAGATACAAGAAAATTAAACATGCAACCTAAAGGGGGGGACACAGATTATCAAAACGCACTAAACCAAGTAAAAAGCCAGCTACTATGGCCAAAATTATCAGGGATCACTAGTGGCTTGTGAAAATGCATATTCTAGTCATCCAGGGAAACAAGAGTGAAAAATATTAAAAAGAGGAAAATTAATATAAAGCAAAATAACAGAAAGTGCTGATATACCAGGAAAATAATTAAAAGTACCAGGACCAATCAAAAACTGGGCATCTATTTGTAGACCAAAATGATAATCAATAGCAAATGCACAATTTAGTGGTAAATATTATGCAGAGAGAGAGACCTTCAGGGGTACTTGGCTTTACACTCCTTTGTTTTGTTCTTGTTTGTGCAAGGGCTGATGCTCCCTTGTGGACCCTTGACTTTGGTCTATGCCTTTGTACATTTTTCCTTGATAGTATTAGTCCAGACTTCCTTTTTTCCTTATGAGTGTACTCTGTTTGCGTGGTTCTTTCTTTGTAAATTTAGAAATACAAAATTTAACCCCCCAATAAAAACAATATAACTAAAAGTTTAAAAAACAAACAAAAGACAAAACAGAACCATCAGACTTAGATAGGCCTAACAGTGCACAAATGATATAAATCTGAGAACAAAAATAAATAAAGCCAAACACAAAGTTAAGTAGATTCCCTCTCTACCCTTCCACCCCCAACTCAGACTAGCACTGACTGAGGAAGAAGTGGAAAATGTCCCCCCCCCCCAACTCACACAGGCTCCTCCTTTTGGCCCACTTTAGCCAATCATGCACCACTTTTTCTTCTTTAGGGTCCATATGGGGCAGAGATACACTTAACTCTTTTTTCTTCCAGCCCATTGAGGTTTCTTCCTCCTTCTGGCCTACATGGGCCAATGATGCACACAGATACAAACTTCCAGAACTTTCCGGTGTTTTCCCGAGAACTAGAAATTTACGAAAATTTCCAGTCTCTAGGTGAAACCAAGTGAGTTCCCAGGTATGCTTGTTTCACATGCCAGCCTGATGGTTCCAGTGTAGCGTAAACAGACCTGACGGTTCAGATGCCATTGATGAAGACTGTATGGGACACGAAGAAAGCGATTTTACAATGGATTGCCTAGCTAGGAAGTCCAAGTAGACCCCTATTTTGGGGCTATTTTCTAATGACAATATAGGTGCCACATGTCTTTATAAGACAGCCTCACAAAACCTTCAACAATAGTGGGTAAATGCATCACGTACATTAACAGCTGAATGTTGGTGTAAATTTATGCATGAATGAGTGTGCTTTATGAAATACGCTTGTATATCATGACTCTACCTGTGCTCTGCCCAAACTCCTCTCCCAAAAACATCAATACTCAGGCCACTTAAAAGTAAGTGCAAACATGCTCTGTGCCTACTTTTATACCCAGGTAATCCCTTTAGTAATTTCCTAAAGTCCCTTTTCCCCAGGCAAAACAGGATTTATCCATGAAGAAAAGTTAATCAAATTACTCCCAATGAGGGAAGAAAGTTTGTGAATTCTCAATTTAAGAGGTAGTGATATTGAAAATGCAACAAATTTTATAAAATGTATAAAATAAAAATAAAAAAATTATAAAATATAACGATTTGGTTCTAAGAACGGTGTTTCTGATTGGATAATCATTGACATTTCCCTTTTAATAGGCTTCAGATGTAACCTAGTGTAGAGTATGTAATTTGATGTATAACTTGACTTGGCATGATTCCAGCAGAGGATATTTTGTGTTAATAGCCTAGGGAGTAGGACCACAGAAAACTAACACAAATAGGAAGGGAAGAGAGGTAGAGCTTGAACTATTTTTCAGATGACTGTTAATAAGAGCATAAGAAATTCCTTGCTGAGTCAGACCAACACCTGTCTTATAAAGAAAGCATTGAAAAAACTAGCAAAAACAGACATATGTTGATTCTGTAAGAAAAAGCTGGAAACAGTGACTCACCACATAGCTGGCTGTGAAGTTTTGATGACATCCTTATATTTATATCTGCTTCCCAAGAACCTGTGTAATACTCTCAATACATAATACAGGATCCCATATGCAAACAAACAAAAATACTCTTGCAGGTGTGCTCATAAAAAAATAGAAAAAAATCTAGAGGGGAAAAAGGACCTTGGGATATCCAAACAGTCAACGCAATAGCCATAAATGCCCAAATCAAACATTCCTCTTCTGCTTGAGCCGTCACCAGCTTACTGCAGCCCAATATCCTTACATCATAGACCTTAGATTTCAATTAGCATCAACTGGGAATTATGGCTCAATACAGAGTAACTACAAAGGCTCTGGAACTAGCCACAGCAGTACATTAACTTAGCTGTAGATGGGTTCACCTCAACAGGTCATATTCCAACGCCAGGCGTTTCCCACTGCTTCATCAGGGAATAAGACCATCTGCTCCAGATGAAGCCAACAAACAAAAGTTGGTCCAGCACAAAAGACAAACTGCAGACTCCATCCCCTGCTGTGTGTCCCGAGGTCTCCCCCACTGCTGAAACAGACCCCCCCCTTTTTTTTTTCAAAGTACCCAGGCATTACTAAAGAAGACTCGCTCACCGATCCACAGCCTGGAGTCTGCCATGACCATAGCGCTGTGAAAGCAGCGTCTCTTTTTGACAAGAGGCTTTACTACCTGCATGGTGCTTCCTGGAGCTCTGAGACAGAAGCAGCTCAGGCCGACGCTCCCGGACTGCGGATCAGTGAGTGAGGCTCCTTTAATAATATCTGTTTTAGCTTCCAAACATTCCTTAGCATAATGGAGATGGCTTCCCATTTAGTAGGGATAGCAATCCTTGTCATTGGCTCGCGACTACATTTTCTCTTCCTCAGTGGGCTGATAAATTGGGACAAATGGTGTCCCGCCTAGGGTTCCCTTGGGATGCCTCTAATGAGAGCCAAAAATTGGGATGTCCCGCAAAATTCGGGATGGTTGGTCACCCTACTTAGAACATAGATAGACTCACCAAGTATAGAATAAACTATAAACTAAAAATAGACACATGTAGACAAAAATTGAACTGAAACCCCAAGAAGCCAGACTCTGCATGCGGGGTAACACTTGAGAAATAGAAGCATTGATGTGTTTCTCCTTGTATAAAGGGCCAGGCTTATTAAACATTAGGACGTGCTATCTGCCACTGTGCCCAGAGGGGATAACATGGGTGCTGCAGCAGGTACTGCACACCAGTGTTTAGTAAACTGAACATGCAAAAAAAGTCCAATCAGTCTGGTTTTATCTCAGTAAAAGCACCATAAACCCTCTGCAGTACCAGACATCATACAAACACCTTACAAATGTTGCTCAGGATGGAGCAGATCTAGAGCACCAACAAGGTGCCATTAGGAAAATATTGCAATGGGCCCTATAACATCAATGTGACCTATTGGGAAGATTGAACAAGGCAGATTACTACAGATCCCTCAACCGATACTTAATGCTAACAATGATACCTGGTCTCAGCTACACATGCTAGACCAGTGCTTCCCAAACTCCCAATGTGACCCCATTTTAGGTGTCAAAAAATGCACCCCAGATGGAAAACAAAGCAAATTATTACACAAACAACATAATAAGCAGAACCTCTTAAATATTCAGTAACATATCAAAACTATATGTAAATCTTTATTTTTTAAGAGTAATTATCTAAGGTACTCATCATGTTTGATGCACACAGACTTGCAAACACACATAGGTTCAGCTTCTCAACTATTTCTGCAGCACAGTCACTGAGCTTTTTAAGGTGAAGAGTAAGGAATGGGGAGGTGGTGGTCGGCGAGAGGGTACCTGTAAGTTTATAACTGAGGCTTCTGGGTGCCAGTGTGTGGGACCAAGTGGGCTTAGGTGGGGGGTGTGCGACTGTGTAGGGAGGAAATGGATGCAGTATATTTGAGTGAGTGGGAGGGATGTTTACAAGTGTGCTGTTGGGATCTGGGTGGGTGGGTGGTTGAGTTTTTCAGTGCAGTATGTTACAGTAGGTAGGCAGGGAAATCTACAGGTACGTAGCTGGGATATGTGTGTGTGACTGAGTGGGGGGTGGGGTAGGTGTGTGTGACTGAGTGGCTTGATTTGGGTAATGGGCAGTGGGTGAATGTGTCTGCAGGAACAGTGAGGGGCCGGGTGAAGCAGGCAAATCACTGCGTTCTCTCCCCTTCTTTCTACTCTTTCCTTCTATCTGCTCTCGCCTTTCTTCCCTCCCGTCTCTCATGCCACCTTCCTTTCCATCCAGCCTATGTATCGATCTTCTTTTCTCTTTCCAAATGTCCCCTCAGACTCATCCCCTCCCTCTTTCCTCCCCCAGGCTCACTCCCTCCCTCTTTCCTCCCCCAGGCTCACTCCCTCCCTCTTTCCTCCCCCAGGCTCACTCCCTCTCTTTCTTTTCTTCCCATCACAGGCTTACCCAATCCCAGATTCACTCAACCACTCGCCCTTGATGTATCACCTCTCTCACAGCCCCCCAAGTTCATGCCCTCAGCTTCATCCCCTCATTCTCAAGCTTCCCAAGCCCATTCTGTGTCTCTCTTGTCTACCTCCCTGGTTCACCTCTTCAGGCTCGTGGAGCCTGATCCTGAAAGGGGCCCGTCTGACCCGTCCGAATGTCCAAAATCTGGAAGGGCTGGATTAGTCCCAGATTCTGAAACCATAACAGACAGACAGTCCCGTGGGTGCAGAATCAGGGGTCAGACAGGCCGGCCGTCCTCCAATCCCTGGTCCCTGGCTAGCTCTCCCTATCCTCCTGCAGGAGCCCCAGTGCCGTGGTGTCCATTCGCCATGACACCGTGATGCCATGCAAGGGCTCGGGAAGAGCCGCCGCCATCCCGCTCTTCGTTCCCTGATGCCTGGACCTCGGCGGGAACAGTCAGGACTGGGATCAGGCGGCGGGGACTTACCTCCAGATATCCTGTTTCTTCAGCTGCTCTGCATGCCCCGATCCCCGTTATTTGTTGATTTCAGCACTGCTGGACATACAGGGCTGTGACCGGAATCGGCCCTGTACGTCTGGGGTCATAGGGCCGCCTCCACACCCCCCACTCTCCTCCCTGTAGCTGCCCCTCCCACCCCTGTCCAGTGCTCCCTGCACAGTGGTTCTGAACATGCGGGGAGCTTTGGACCTGGAATTGGATCCCAGCAGCTGGAGGGAGTTGGATGTCCACCCTGGACGTCTGACCCCTCTATTCAGCACTCTGCATGCCACCCATTCTCTCTCTCAACCATGCTCAGTCCTCAGCATTACCTCCCCTGGGTTCAACCATTCTTCATCCCCCCCCCCCACTGCTCATCCATTTTCTTTTTCCCCCAGACTCATCCATTCAGTACCTTCAGACTCACTCACTCACCTACTCTTCCCCCTTCCCCCAGTTCATCCTTTTTCTCACTTCTGCCAGTCATTCTCTCCAGGTTCACACCATCAGTTCTCTTCACCATCTACTATCCCTCCCCAGATTCAGTCATTCGTCCAGTCTGCCCCTCCCAACGCTCTCCGTCCCTTCCAGACTAACCTCCATGGCTGAAGCTTATCGTACTGAGAGGCTGGTGGGATGGCTGCAATAACAAGATTAACCTTGGAAGAGATCCAGTGGGACCTTCTTCTCTGCATGTGCTGCCCGATAGCTCTGCTGTTCTCATCCCTCTAACGTGTACTTCTTGTTTCAGAGGGGCAGGACCAGCAGAGCCATCAGTGGCGCACAGAGAGAGAAGGTCCCTGGGTCTCTTTGAGTACTTAACTGCACTGAGGTAACAGCGGCAGCTAGGAGGATGGGAGGATGGTGATTGGGCAGCGGCAGCAGAGCTGGGGATAGGCCTAAGGAGAAACTCATGGAGCGTAGGGCATCTTTGGAGCGGGGCCATGTGCGAACAACATGCCCTTAGCCTAGGGCCAGCCCTGACACAGGGCCTGTGCTACAATCAGGTGAACTAGGTAGTCACCTAGAGCTCTGGCATCCCAGGGGCACCCCATTGCTGCCCCAGTCTCACCTAAGATGCCTCTCATTCTTGCACCACTCCTAACCCCATATTCAAAAACTCACAGCCAACACAGATGGACATACACCCATAGACATATATAGTCAGGTTGAAAAGAATTACATGAGCCGTGCTCTGTATGCTTTCCCCATTTGTTATTGATGTATATATAATGTGACTGGAAAGAATTACATGAGCCGTGCTCTGCATGCTTTCCCCATTTGTTATTGATGTATATATAATGTGACTGGAAAGAATTACATGAGCCGTGCTCTGTATGCTTTCCCCATTTGTTATTGCTGTATGTTTGGTCATATGCGGTATCTCACCGCAGTCTGTGAGTTGGGTCCATAGTACAGTGGTTACATTCAGTATACTTGAATGTGTATAAATAAGGGTTAAAAATGTACCACCTCCAGTTTATTTGTTGACCTTTATTTCTACACATTCAAGTACACAGTAGGGAGTATTTCAGAAACCCTATTCATGAGTTGAACATCTGAAAATGGGCACTTAGACATGCAAACCATGGGGACGTACCTGGGGCCATTTTAGAAGCCAAGTATATAGACACCCTCAGCACACGGGTGTGGTGGAAATGTGGCCTTAAAAGAGCAAGGGAAATGTACCTCACGGTGCATTTGCAGAATGGTACAAACGCGTCTGGCCCTGATTGATGAGACGTCTGTGCCTATACCTGCTTCTGATTGTGAATAAGGCGAAACAAAGAGCTCGTTTCAAGGATGTAACACGTCCAGAGGGAAGTGCATCCGAGTATCTAAACTGCCAAGCCAGGAGGTGCAAGTCTCACAACATAGACGCCTCTCTTGTGGCACATTCAAGTACCGGGTTCTGCGGATGTGCAAATCGGAGACATCCTCATTTCTGAAACGGCTGTTCCCAGCCTTGCAACCTGCATGGGGCCCGCCTCCATAATCGATTACGGGGAAACCCTCTCATCTTTCCTGGTTCCTCTGATCCCATCCCCCCATCTCTTTTCCGGGGAGGAGATGAAGCGGTTTCAGAAGGCACGGCTGCCACTTCCCCCCGGTGTTTTGACCTTCTGCTCTGGATGTCCCAGATCTTTCCTAGACGTCCCTTCTAAAATGCCACTTCACGATGGCAACTACGATACTTTTTCTCCCAAAATAAATAGGTGCCAGACGTCCCCATTGTCTCTGACAGCTTCAATAGCGTGTCTGCAAAGCAAGAAAATATGAGAAACACTGCTGCCGACCTCAGTTTTGGAGAACCAATATAATTTTATTGCTTCTTATCCATCAGGTCACACAGCAATGAAATTATTAGTTGGAGGACTCATTACATCGAACTGTGTATTTTTCTATCTAAACCTTTCCTCATTCATTAGATGCTGAAAAGGAAAAAAATAATTCTGGGCTACTAACTTATTTGCTATACTTCCTACAATGAGCTATTTCTACAAGAGAAAGACCTACCTCGGTACATAATGCTGCTATTATTTCTGATGGATATAATGTTAGTCTGTTTGCTGTGAGCGTATATAAGTAATGGCCTACTCCAGATACTTGGCATCCTTAATCTGATAACATATTTATGTCTTTATTTGCAGCTACGGTTCCTGATTCTCAGGCACCACTGAGTATATCATTCTTGTGGATATTTTGGTCTTGCTAGATTTTTTTACTCTCTACCCTAATTTCATGCACCCCTACGTAATTGTGCAACATGGCATGTATTTCTTGAGAAAACTATATTATCCACAGTTCTCAGAGGAAAAGCAGAAATGCCAATTATAACTAGGGCAATTTTATAGGATGCACTGAGGTTAATGTGCATTTTCTGCGCCTCAATCATACCTACTTGATAAAATCAAGTGTGTACGTACTTTATTTTATCAAATATGGTCTTAAATTGTGGGAAACACACGTTGAATCTAGGCTCAATTATTTACACCAGTCCAATGGCTGATGTAAATGCCCATCCCTAGATTTCTCATGAATGCATGTAAATTATAATATTTCCTAATTTATGTTCATAAATTTTCACTTCTGAGCTGTGCTCAGGTGCATGCTCACAGCAAAAGTACGCACCATTGGTCTTGCATATGTACTTATAAAGACCATCTTAAGGCCCATTAATGTGTGTAAGTCACTAAAGATGTGGCATGAAACTTTATGTAACTCCTTATAAAATGAACCCCACGTGCCTACCAGCAGGTCTGAGGACCACCACAGAGATGTAGGTTCTCTTACTCTCCCTTCTAGGATGGAGAGGAGTGGAATATGTTCCAGAAGATTTCTGGATACAGCTGAGACAGTGAAGGGCTATGGGAGCTTGACTCAGAGGAGAAACTGATAGCTCAGCTCAGCTCGCTTCTGCTTCAGGTCTGCCAGCTGTTACCCCTCAGCTTCCAATATGCAGGCTGAGCCCAGTAACTGGAGACAGAATACAGGACGTGGGACATTTTGGAATATTTCCCGTCTATATAGAGCAGAGGTTCTCCACCCAGTCCTTGGGACACACCTAACCAGTCAGGTTTTCAGGACAGCCGCAATGAATATGCATGAGAGGGATTTGCATACAACAGAGGCAATACATGTAGATCTGTCTCATGCATATTTGTTGTGGTTATCCTGAAAATCTGACTGGCTAGGTGTATCCCAAGGACTGGGTTGAGAACCCCTGATATAGAGAAATCCTGCATTGTGTGTATTTAGAGGCAAGGAACTGGTTCCAAAGTGTTGTGCGGATGTCCTGGCAACTAGTTTATTAACGTGGAGCTTGTCCGAAGATGCATGTCCTTAATCTTACTGCAGTATCTTAACTTCTACTTGTATTGCTACCTTAAATGACTATAATTATAAAAGGTTAACCATGGCCCTCTGGAAGCTGTAGTTATGGGAAAGGCTATTGTGTTGCCTCTGGACTTGTTTGTTTATTTAAAAACACTTTTCTACTGCCCATAAGTGCATTGAAGGCGGTGTACAAACAGCTCATTCCAACACTTGTAGAGTTAGCTTCGAGTTGCTGACAAGAGGCAGTCAGCGGACCGGGAAGTTACTATCAGTGTCTGTCAGTGAGGAGCGACAGGAACAGCACTTCCACATTGCTGCAGTCTGCCCTGGCACATAGAAGCCAGAGATGGGGAGGCAGCCTCTAGAGACAGAGACCAGTCGGCATAAAGAGGTGCCCCCTAGTGGTGGAGAGGTGGAGGAAAAGGCAAAGGGAGAGGACTTGAACCATGCCCTTTTTTTTTTAATTGCAACATTTTCAAATCTACATTCCACTTAGAATGAGACAACCAAAACATCCAAATTTACATATTAGAAAGAAAAGAAACAGGAAATAAAACAGTAAAGCCCACATCCAGGGAGCCAATATCAGAAAATTAAGATAAGAAAAACTTATAGGAAAACAGGTGAATTAATTCTACAACCCAATTCCACTACTTCTGTCTATCTAATAGAAAGTTTTCAAGATGGGGAACATCCAAGAAAACAAACGCGTGTCCCTGCATGGTAATACACTTGCAGGGGAAGCTTAAATAGAAAGTGGCCCCCAGTGCCAAGGCCCATGATTTTAACTCAAGAAACTGTTTCCTGCGGACCTGTGTGATCCGCATCATATCAGGAAAAATATTCAATTTCTGCCCACTGAAAAAAACATTTTTATTTTGAAAATATAAAACTTGCGTTTTTTAACTGTAACAGACTCTGAAGAAAAGGTAACCAAAAGCGTGGTATGTTTTGAAATAATAATATCTGTATCTTCTAAAAAGGTTGTAAGGTTTTGGCTGTCCGAGGTGGGCAGAAAATCAAAGTTCCCCTTGCTGGGGTTAATATCTCGAGACCTAGTGGGGATATAGAACACTTGCACAATATAACTACAGAACTTCAGTAAAATGCTTTTTTAACAAAATTTCAGCTGATAATAAATGAGTAAAAGGAAAATTCAGAAATCGAGGTTCCTGGTACGTGGGGAATTTTCCAAAGCTCCCAACTTAGAATGCACTATAAACAAATCTTTAAATGGGCAGCATTTGAAACAAAAGAGGATTGCATTTGGGAATCCAAAAGTGTCAAGGATTTATTCAACAATAAGACTTTAGTATCTAAATCTTGTAACTTCTCAACAGTCTCTTAAGTGAAATGACACAATTTAAGGTCTTCAAAGGGCATTTACATTGTTAACAGCCAGTTAACCCTGTAAATGCCTGCTAACCGAATATTTGACAGCACTTACTCGGGTAGTGCCGTTGAATATCCCCTAATAAGCGCCCTGCTTGCTCCGATGCTAGCCAGCTAGTATCAGGGAATTCCAGGGTGGAGCAGAGGCGGGGACAGGCGCTAACCGTGCATCACCAGTATTGGAAGCCGCATGGTTAGTGCTCAGTGCCTATAAGACAGGCGAGGAAAAATCTCGCCTTTCTTATAAGCGCCATGCTAACCGTGCAGCATCCAATATCAGTGCTACATGGTTAGCCTCGGTAGCTACCGGGCAGTGTGGCCAGACCCTGATATTCACTTCCGTCGCCGCAGAAGTGAATATCCAGGGTTAAGGGGTCGGCGGGCAGGACTAAGTGGCTACAGTGCATAGCCCTGCCCAGATGAATATCAGGCCCTATATTCTTTATAGCACTCCAAAGATCCTTGAGAGCGACTTCCCCTTCTGGAGACTCCTCAAAGGGCCGAGGGGTCTCGAGAATCCCACAAAGAGACAGGCTTGGGGACCAGAACTTGAGAATCACCCTCAATATCTCGACCTGGTGACTCTCCATCTAAAATCGTAGATGACAGGGAAAAAATGGTTGTTGTGGTAGTGTCCAAACTCTGGAGCTTAACGTTGCTCTTTCAGGTGAAGACTGGGCTATTGGCAAAGGGGCGAGATGTTTGTCCATAGGACCGATAGTTTTACCTGATGACGATTTCTCAAGATCCATTTTAATGTCTTCTTTGTTCTTCCGCTTCCCCATGCTTGAACTAGGAAAACAATGTCAAGCACTAAGAATCAACTCTCGCTGGTGACAACCGGTGCGCTGAAGGGGCCTGTCTAGCTCTTTTGAACTGTGACCTTTGGGCTGCGACACTCTGCTGTGTGCAGCAGCGGCTGATTTTATTCCGGAAGGGGCCTTCTGCTGGTAAGTGGGCTGCCCTCCAAAGTGCTTGCCACAGAAAAACAGCGCTGAATCCAGGCAGTACCAAGCGACAATAGTGGGACCAGCCCTGGGGAAAAGATGGTAAGTACCCAACTCCTCCTTCATTCTCCGATATGGCTCCGTACTAGAACCATGTCTGTTAACCTGAGCAAACACAGGAGAAGAACTGAGCACAAAACAGTCCGATCATTGCAAATAGCAACCAGAAGAGAGGCAGATCGCAGCACTGAGGAGTTATAAAAGGAAGGGAGACCTGCTTTCCCGTCCCTGAAGGCCTCTATGCCTCAGGGGGGTGATGAGTGGATACCCTGAACTGAATCCGGACAAGAGCAAACCAGGAGAACAGTATTATATGAGCTATAAGTTGGATATCATCAGTACCTTGGTAGTCCTATCTAGCATAGCAGCTTGCTACAGTATAATCACTGCAGCAAAAAGTCAACATCGGACTACATGTCTGAGCAGCTATGTGGCATATGTGATTTCCTGTCCTTGCTGTAAGAATTATATAGGGCACACTTCACGTACTATGAAGAGAAGATTACAAGAACATAGATCTAGAATTAATAACAGAGTCCTTTCAGCTCCGGTAGCAATGCATTGCCAGGAGCATAATCATTTATTTCAAGAATTGACTTGGCGAATACTTGACTTTGTCCCTGAACAGATTTGGGGAGGGAATCGACTACAGCGTCTACAATATAAGGAGCAAGCTTGGATATATCGTTTACACACAGTAACATCAGGAGGTTTAAATTTAACCATTGATTGGTGGAGTTTGGTGAATTGAATTGATCTTTGGATAGCCAATAGGAGTCCAGATTTGTTACCACAGCTACAGGGTTGGACTTTAAAAATGTGAGAACAGGAAGCAGAGGAGTGACGTAATTTGCACGAAGAAGGATCGGAAGAATCAAGGTCTGATACACGACGTTGGTGTACAATAAGGATACGTCTTGGAATGAATTTCTGCTTCAATTTGGACATAGTATGGAATGAATTTCTACTTTAAAGTTTGGATATGTTGAATCGTGAACACCTTGGATGCATTGAGATGTGAGAGCATTGGAGAGTACGGAGAAGCAGAAGTGTGAAAAGTTGATCTTATGGAAAGAATCCTCCGGTTTGGATGTTGAATGTATAACGGCTGTTTTGAGAAGATCAGCTATCAAGATTTTGCAAAAAGAAAAGTAAGAAGGGAAGGCTGATCGTGTGGAAAGGACTTCCAGGTTTGATGCCTGATTGACTGCATAACGGCGGTTTTGATGATCAGCTATTGGGGTCTTGAAAAAAGAAGCTCCTTTAAGCTAAGTACTCTTCAAATTGTTCTTTAATTCACTCAGGTATCTGAGGGTAATTTGATAATTATTCCTCGAGATGATGGTATGAGAGTTTGTATACTCTTTTTAATAGAATAAAAAGGAATATTTGTTACGGGAGAGGAAACGTTTCCTTTCAAGACAAATAATCCAACAAAAAATTGTTTGTGTTTCTGGGATATTTAGGATAGTTGGTCAGGGTTTATCTCTTTTAGTAATTTAGTTATATTTCTGGGGTATCAGCAAGGGAGGTGAGGGCCCAGGAACAAATATGGTCAATATCTGGGAGATTTACAGGGGAAAGGAAGAAGCTCAGCACAAGGGGAAGGATTGGAAGGTTCTTTAGTGACAGTAGAAATGCCCAGTCGTTCGAAAGGAAATATGGTTTGTGAGCCCCCTGAATAAGATGCCTGAGCACTGCACCAGTATCAGATAAGAAGGAGAGTAAAAATAATAGAAGCCTGCTGGAGGTGACTCTCAGGAAGCTATCCTGTAATGGGGAGACTGCTGCCACTATCTGGGAAACTGATATCAGGAAGAGGGAGGAGGAATTCTAATTCTACCAAACTGACCCAAGAAACATGGCGGCATAAAAAGACCATATGGCCTATCCAGCCTACCCTTCCATACCAACTACTACAGTCCCTTTTTTGCCTTTAGAGATCTTCTGTGTTGGTCCCATGCTTTCTTGAATTCAGATACTGTCCTTGTCTCTACTGCCTCCACTGGGAGACTATTCCACCCATCTACCATTCTTTCTGTAAATAAATATTTTTGCATATTACTCCCCTTTCACCTTCATCCTATGCCCCCTGGTTGCAGAGCTTTCTTTCAACTGAAAGAGACTCTCCTGTGCATTTATGCCACAGAGGTATTTAAACATCTCCATCATATTTCCTCTATCCCACCTTTCCTCTAATGTATACATATGGAGATCCTTACGTCTGTCCCCATATGCCTTATGACAAAGCTCATTGACCATTTTGGTAGCCACCCTCTGCACCGACTCCTTCCTGTTTATATGCTTTTGAAGGTGCGGTCTCCAGAATTGCACACAGTACTCTAAATGCGGTCATACCAGAGACTTATGCAAATGCACCTATTACCTCCTTCTTCCTGCTGGCCATTCCTCTTCCTATGCACCCAAGCATCTTTCTGGCTTTCGTTATCACCTTTTCTACCTGTTTAGTCAGCTTAAGAACATCAAACACAATCATGCCCAGGTCCCACTCTTCACCCCCTATACTGTACCGCTTCCTTGTTTTTTTGCAGCCCAAATGCATGAACCTGTATTTTTTTAGCGTTAAATCTCAGCTGCTAAACTCTAGACCATTCTTCAAGCTTTGCTGGATCCCTCCTCATATTATCTACACCTTCCTGAGTGTCTACTCTATTGTATATTTTGGTATCATCCGCAAAGAGGCCAACCTTACCCAACAGCCCTTCTGCAATATAGCTAGCAAAAATGTTAAAAAGAATCAGACCAAGGACTGATCCCTGCAGCACACAACTGGTAACATCCTTCACCTCAGAGAGAGCTCCATTTACTTATACTCTTTGTTGCCTCACACTCAACCAATTTCTAACCCGATTAGTCACTTTAGGCTCCATTCCTAGGGTGGTCAATTTATTTATAAGTCGCTTGTCCGGAACGGTGTCAAAAGCTTTACCAAAATCTAAGAACAACACATCTAGTACTCTCCCTCGGTCCAATTCTCTGGTCACCCGGTCAAAGAAATTAATTAGATTTGTCTGACAAGACCTGCCTCTAGTAAACCCATGCTGCCTCGGAGCCTGTAATTCATTGGATTCCAGAAACCTCACTATCCTCTGATTTAACAGTGTTTCCAATACTTTCCTCACCACAAAGGTTAGACTAACCAGCCAGTAGTTCTCTACTTCATCCTTACTTTGCTTTTGTGGAAAGGGATCACATGAACTGTATATGAAAAGGTAGGATAGTAGGCTCAATACGATTTCATCCAAAAGTTGATGTTTAAGCTTGTTGTTGATTAACAGTTTGCTTGTAACAAATTCCAGGCATGTTATGAAATGTGTATTATTTCAGTCCCAATAAAGAAATTGAAATCCAGTCCTCTGACACTACTCTCGACTCTACAGAAGCATTGAAAAGGTCAGACAGTGGAGTTGCTAGAATTTCCCTAAGTTCCCTCAACACTCTCAGATGTTCCCATCCGGCCTCATTGCTTTGCCTACTTTTAGTTTAGCTAGTTCCTCACGAACACAATCTTCTGAAAATCATTCAAGATCCCCTTCACTTCTATTCCTATTTGTGGGTGTTTTCTGAGGTCCAGCTCCTGGCCCTTCATCTGTGAACACAGAACAGAAATATTTGTTAAGCAATTCCGCTTTATCCTCATCAGCTTCTACATATCCAGCCCCCCCCCCCCCCTTCTCCCTTGAGCCTGACAATACCACTTTTGCCCTTCCTCCTCTCACTAACATATCTGAAAAATGTCCTATTCCTCCATTTTATTGCACTGGCTATTTCTTCTTCTTTTTGTATCTTTGCTTTCCTGACTACTTTGCTAGCTTCTCTAAGTTTTTCCAAATATAGATGCTTATCTTCCTCTCTCTATGATCTCTTATATTTTTTGAAGGCCTCCCTCTTTTTCTTTACCTTTTCAGCTACTTCTTTTGAGAACCATAGCAGTCTCCTTTTACTTTTACATTTATTTACTTTTCTAACAAAAAGGTTTGTTGCCCTTAAAATATCCTCTTTCGGTTTTGCCGATTGCTTTTCTACATCCTCCAGCTGTTCCCATCCCGCTAACAACTCCTTGAGGTATTGTCCCATCTTGGCAAAGTTAGTTTTCCTAAAGCCTAAAACCCTTGCTTTTGAGTGGATTTTATCAGACCTAGTCCTAATACTGAAGCACACCGTCTGCTGATCATTGGATGAGAGATGATCTCCCACTATAACATCCCCTTCTGGTAAGCACCAAGTCCAGTATGGCCCCTTCATGTGTAGGTTCTGTTACCTGTTGCCAGAATAATTCTCCCTGTAGAGAATCTAAGATCTCTTTATTTCTAGATGACACCGCGGCAGGGATGTGCCAATCAACACCTATCAGTGAAATCACCTATCAGTACACACTTCTCTGGCAATACTGTGAATGTCTTCAGTTAAATCTCTGTCCATTACTTCTCTCTGTGAAGGAGATCTGTATATCACACCAGTATAAATGGATTCCCCATTCACTTCTTCTAGTTTAACCCACAGTGCCTCCTCCTTCCCTTGGAAGCCCTGTAATTCTGTAGCTTTAATATTTTTTACTTATAGTGCCACTCCTCCTCCCCTTCTTCCTACCCTGTCCTTCCTGAATAAAGTATAGCCTGGTATAATTACATCCCAGTCATGGCTGTGTGTGAACTATGCCTCTAACCTCCACTAAATCCAAGTCAGCCTCTTCTATTAAAGCCTCAACATCTGGGATCTTATTTCCCATTCTATGGACATTTATGCACACTGCTTGCCAGATATTGCCCCTTTTACCCATTACTACAGAGGTATTTAATGTTTTACTGATCTGAGGGCTTTTACTTACCTGGGGGCTTTCTTCAGCAGGGATCAATGGGGCCTCCAGGACTGGGTGGTCTGGAGACAAACAAGCCATATCAGAGGAGAAAGGAGACAAGGCATACAACCTGGTGAGAATCTGCAAGAGAACCACACGAGAGGGGTACACACACAGCTAAGGGCTTTTGGGATACCACACCAAGTGAGTTTCTGGAGAGAGAGAGTAAGCGAGGGAGAGAATCAATACCTTTTAATTTGTTTGAGAATTCTGTAATATTAACTTACCTATCTACCTCATCTAAAACGCTGCTTCTTGCATCTTGTGTTGAGAAGTTACTCGACCCACGCTCAATCCCAATAGAGCTGGACTTTGGTTAAATTAACTGGCTTTCCATGCCTGCTTGAACGAACCTGACAGAAATAGAGGGACGCTAGAAACAGCTCAGTAACTGCTACCCTGTACTTGTGTAGTTGTCAGCAAATGTCCCCCTGACCTTGCCCACTCAGAACCCACAACTATAAACTGTAATCTTGAGTGTGTACCACAGGAAGAACTGAGGCAGCAAAGACTTTGATTCTGGGTCCCGGTATACTTTTCTGTCCTCAGTGTTTGATTGGTGTTTGCTACGAGGGCCCCAATGATCTCTTAGATATTAGCGTGCAAAGCCAAGGACTCTGTAAATAATTATCCTCAAGGACATAAGTTCTTTGAATTACTAAATCCACTTCAGGTTTTGGTTGAATTATTCCTTTGCCAAGGCTTGAGACTATGAGCCTTTCTTTTGGGACTGATGTAAGGGTTATATTCTGTGCTTAATCTACATTGCGATTTACACAATCTTTTTCAATTTCTTGTGTCCTTATCTGGCTGAACTTGTTGTATTCTGTGTGAGGAAAGGGTGACGGCTCTGTGGGTAAATATTGCACTCTGAGAAGCTGAAAGAAAAATAGAAACCTAGAACAGGGTTAATGTAATGATAGTCACACTCCATCAGATACCCAAATCTGCTGGTGATCATTTCCTCCCAGATTTTCTCAGAGGGCTGGTGTGCTTATATCCTTTCTCCTGTGGTGACCCCTCCTCCCTTTCTATGACACCAAGTACTGTGATTGATCCAAGAGAGCTCCTACATGATGTATCTGACATTTTGGATTCTGAAGAAGCAGCAATTGATCAGCACTAGTGGATTTGTAGCTTGTCGTGCTGTGAGGGCTTGTGTGCATCAGTGTTGCTGAGGGCTAAGCTATTGGTACTTTAATTACTGGAAGGGTCTCCCAAGATGGACAGGTCTCAGCTGAGGTGCCAGACCAAGACAAACCACCCATCTGGGTGGCAGCAGAATGGGACAGTGTTGGCGGTGGCAGCAGAATGGGACAGTGTTGGCGGCGGAGGATCACATTTCTGTGACAACGGGAACAACACTAAACTTAAACAGCGCAGAAGAAAGGTCTGGCAATCTACTTCCGTATCTTGCCATGAAAACCCATTGGATAGTCACAACAAAACAAATTGCACTATAGTGCTGGAAGATGAGACCCCCAGGTCAGAAGGCACACAACTGCCTACTAGGGAGGAGCTGAATATTTTTAAGAGTAAAGCCAGCATTTATGATGTGATTGGATCAAAGCCCTCAGGATGTCTGACTGCTGATGTAGCAGCTCATGAAATGAGAGTCAGAAGCTGCAAAGTTGTCTTACATATTGGGACATGGAACATACGAAGCATGAACCAAGGGAAGTTGGAGGTAGTCAAGAATGAAACGGAACGTATACAACTTGATCTATTGGGTGTCAGCGAACTGAAATGGACTGGCATCGGGCACTTTGCATCAGATGATCACATGTTCTACTATGCTGAAATGAAAGACAAAGGAGAAATGGTGTTGCATTTATAATTAAGAAGAAACTTGCAAGAACTGTAATGAAATACAATGCAGTCAGTGAACACTTAATCTCTATTCGTCTACAAGGAATGTCTATCAACACAACTATAATTCAAGTATATGCCCCAACAACAGCTGCAGAAGAGGATGAAATTGATGAGTTCTATGACCAAGTACAAGCTGAAACTGACAGAACATGCAAACAGGATATCCTGATAGGTGACTGGAACGCAAAAGTTGGCAACAAAGAAGAATGCAAAATGGTTTGAAAATATGGACTTGGCAACAGAAATAAAGCTGGAGAAAGACTGATAGAATTCTGCAAGACCAGCAATATATTTATCTCAAAAACCTTCTTCCAGCAACACAAGTGGCGACTGTACACATGGACTTCATCCAATGGACTGTACAAAAATCAAATTGACTACATCTGTGGAAGTCAACGATGGAAAAGCTCTATAACATCAACAAAGACAAACCCTGGAACTGACTGTGGTACAGATCACCAACTACTAGTATGCAAACTCAAGCTACAGTTGAAAAAGAGAAAACCACTCATAAATGTAGCAAAATATGACCTTGAGAATATACCACTGGAATTTAAAGACTGCCTACAAAATCAATTTGCTGCTTTAGATACAAATGACAGAGCTCCAGAAGAATTATGGGATGACATCAAGAACGTTGTATTGGAAGAAAGTGAGAAGTCTCTACTAAAGGTGAAAAAGCAAAAATAGCCAAAATGGATGACCGAAGAAACTCTGAAAATTGCCTAGAGACGCAGAAAAGCTAAAGCCAGAGGAGAAAGAGAGGCAGTCTCAGAACTCAACAGAGTTTTCCAACATGTAGCAAGACAAGACAAGGAGAAGTACTACATTGTCACATACAAGGAAATAGAAGCAGAAACTATTAGAAGAAGAACAAGATCGGCTTTCCTAAAGCTATGAGAGTTAAAGAAAAAATTCCAGCCTTGAATTGGAAGGTTACAAGATGCTGAAGGATCTATGTTGAATGATGCTGAGAAGATCAAGAAAAGGTGGAAAGAATATACCGAGTTTTTATATGATAAAGATCAAATGGACCAACAGCCATTTCAACCTGTATCTTATGATCAGGAACCACTGGTGATGAAAGAAGAAGTCAAAGCAGCATTGAAAGCCTTATCAAAGAACAAAGCACCAGGCATTGATGGCATTCCATAGAAGTATTACAGCAATCTTTTGCAGCTGTTACCATACTTACAAGGCTCTGCCAGGAAATTTGGAAGATAACTTCATGGCCAACTGACTGGAAAAGATCTGTGTGTTTATGCCAATACTAAAGAAAGGTGATCCAACTGACTGTGGAAATTATTGCACAATTGCTCTGATCCCATGCCAGCAAGATTCTACTGAAGATTATTCAACAGAGACTACAACCATACCTGGAATGAGAACTACCTGAAGTGCAAGCAGGCTTCAGGAAAGGGTGAGGAACGAGAGACATTATCGCTAACGTGAGATGGATCCTTGAAAAGACAAAAGAATACCTAAAGGATATCTATTTGTGCTTTATTGACTACGGCAAGACGTTTGTCTTTAGGCCACATTAAGAAGCATGGGTATACCAGAACACCTGATTGTTCTCTTGTGCAACCTTTACATTGATCAAGAAGCAACAGTATGAACGGAACGAGGGAAAACAGAATGGTTTAAAATCAGCAAAGGTGTATGACAAGGCTTCATACTTTCCCCCTATCTGTTTAATTTATATGCAGAACAATTCATCAAAGAAGCAGGATTATATGAAGACAACAGAGGTGTGAAGATTGGTGGAAGACTCATCAACAGCCTTCGCTATGCTGATGATACCACATTATTGGCTGAAAGTGAAGACAATCTGAAACATTTGCTTCTCAAGTTCAAGGAACATAGTCTTAAAATGGGCCTGCACCTTAATGTAAAGAAGACAAAGATCATGACAACTGGCAAAATCAATAAGCTCATCGTTGATGGAGAAGAAATTGAAATAGTGGACAACTTTAACCTACTTGGATGAACTATCAATAAAGAAGTAACAAGCAGTCAAGAAATCCAACAACACATTGCTCTTGGCAGAATGGCTATGAAGGACCTAGACAAGATTCTCAAGTGCAGAGATGTCTCTCTCCATTCAAAGATTTGACTTGTTCAAGCAATGGTATTTTCAATAACATCATATGGATGCGAAAGTTGGACAGTAAAAAAGATAGACAGGAAGAAAATTGATGCCTTTGAACTATGATGCTGGTGACAAATACTGTGTATACCATGGACTGCCTGAAGAACAAATCAGTCAGTACTGGAGGAGATCAAACCTAAGCTTTTTTTAGAAGCTCAGATGACAAGACTTTGACTTTCATACTTTGGACACATCATGCGAAGAGAGAGATCATTAGAGAAAGACATCATACTTGGCAAGGTAGATGGATCGATACAATAACAGCAGCTATGGGTGCCAGTCTGTCAACAATAAGCCGCCTGACTGAAGACCAAACACAATTTAAGACAACTATCCAGAGGGTCGCCATGAATCGACACCGACTCAACGGCACTTAACAACCACAACAGTGGATTTGTTCTGAGTTACCATAGTTCTACAGGATTGAGATAGGAAGTAACTCGGCTGCCTGTGTAAGGATCCTTTCAGGACCCTCACTAGTCCAACATGCTCCTCAATTTAAGACTATCTTGGCCTAGTTAGGAAGTGCATACCACCCTATTGTATCATCCCTCTTGGAGATGGATGCTTTGCTCTTGCCTACCCTCATAGAACCCCATGGGATCCTATTGTAGTATGGTGGTGCAGCTTGTACTGTGTTGTGCAGTAGAGAAATGACCTTGTCTTGGGTCATATTTTATTTTGCATCCAGTGTGAAGTCTCCCTTGAAATTAAGTTCATCTGCATGTAAACTGTAGGTGCACAACAGAGGTCTTTACCCATCCCTCTGCCTATGTGCTGGAGAGTAGACAGAGAGAAGGCTCGAGTCACAGGCCTGGAGAGGAGATTGAAAGCCCAAATTGGAGTATCGCCTACAGGAGAAGATATTTTGTGAGTATTCCTCCTGGGTTGGAAGGAGAGCACGTGGAAGAGAATGCCATTGAGGCGGGAGAAGAATGTTCTCTTCTGTTAAGAGAGGGAATGCGTGCCCTATACTGGAAACATCCCTGCCTCTTGCAAGAGTGACAAGCAGTGGAAAACAAATAATGGAGAGGTATGAGAGATGCTGCTGCTGATACTACTACTACTGAACATTTGTATAGTGCTACAAGGCGTACACAGCGCTGTACAGACACATGTAAAAGAGGGTCCTTGTTCATCAGAGTTTACAATCTAATAGAGGCAGACAACACAGTAGCTGTAGACATGGGATACAGCTAAGGGGAATGGTAAGGAAACACAAAAGACATTAGGTGAGGCACAAAGGACATTAGGAGACGGTGATATGGCCAGTGTTACTAGGTGTTGTACAACCTCCAGAATGAAAGACTGTTACTCAGACCATAGTTGTGTTGCCATGTCAAAAACACAGTAAAGTCTGTTGGAGCACCTCAGTTCAGTCCTTGAGTATTTTGTGAATCAGTGTCTGCATCTGCAGGGAAATCTGTCCCCTTCGAGAAGAGTGTAAGTGTGATGAGCAAAAGGAAGGGAGAGGACTGTAACATAAAGAACTGTATTGTGGGCCCTTTGGGATCTTAGACTGTCCCAGGATGAGGGATACCTTACACTTGTCTACTCTTACTTATCTGTAAGTAGGCTTGCCAACTGGTCTATTTTTTTTTTTTTAGAACTGGACATGCGTCCTCCTCTTTCTGGTTTGTATGGGCCAATGGCATGCCTCTTGCTCCTTCCATTTGACCTTTCTGCATGCCTGGACTTGTAGATCAAGTTTTCTTAGAAAAGGATGGGCTACAGGTGCATGCACGTGTAATCAAGAAGGAATTTAAATTTCAAGAGCAGCAGAACATCCTTTTGGTTGGTGAGATCAAATAAACCAACCTTCAGCTTCATCCCCAAGCCAATGTTGTGTTGGGCAAAATATTGGTCAGGTCATAGACCCAGTGTCCCATCCCATTCTGAATTGTACTTTTGCGGAGGAGGAGGGCAGTCCTGCCCATCCCCTGATGTAGTTGCTAGAGCAGCATTACCTCTGTGGTACTGGACCCTGAAACTCGAAGTGGGCTGGCTGGCTGCCACAGGAGGGAGAACAAGAGGAGCAGAGGCAGCCGTAAACTGTGGCAATGGCAACAGTCATGGCTGGCGTAAAGTCCTTCTCCCACTGGTGGTAGCAGGAGCGTAGCCAGTGGAATGAAGCCCAGCCATGCATCAAAGATAACTACCATGGCAGATTTAAAGGGGCTGCAACAGAGTGAGATGAAAACCGAGGCAATCAGAGGCAGCCATGAAAGAAAAGAAAGCTGCAGCCGAAAGATTCTGCGGCCAGAGGATCTGACTTTTTTAACCACTTGCTTGTAAGGTCTGTCTGCCTGCCTGTATATATTTATTTTTTTTATCTTATCATTGTTAGAGTGCCTTACGTTTCAGTATTTTTGTTTGTGATCTTGTTCAGCTCTCCCTCTCTGTTTTCAGCTGTCTCTCTCTCTCTCTGTCTCTCTGTTCTCTACTTTTGGAAATCAAGTATTAATTTCAATTGCCTTATCCACTCTACCTCTGCTCTCTGCAGCCCTCTCTGAGTTTATAATCTCCCCCTTCCTGCCTGTCTCCTACTATGTGCAGAAAGTATAACCCCTCTCCTCCTCCTCCCCCTCCCCCCGCCCCCCCACTGAAGCATTGTTAACCTTCTTCCCTACATGTGCTCAGTCAGTTGCCTTCTTGCTATGGAACGTGCAAGTCTGTTACAGGCTTTTCTGCTAGCTTCTGGCTGGGGTCTGACTTTTTTAACCACTTGCTTGCAGAGCGGTACCGAGCCAGAATCGCACCCGGTGTGACTTGCACATCGGACGCGTGCCCCCACTGCTCCCCATAACTCCATTCAGCCTCTGCCTGCTCTCATCCTGCTGCTGCCGCCCTCTGTTTTCTCCACAGCAGCGCCGGCAGCAGGGCACGAGCAGGCAGCGGCTGGATAGAGAAGGGGGGGGGGGGGTGCGCGCCTGATGTGCAAGTCGCAGGTCTGCTCTGCTCTGCTGTTGCCAGACTTTAAGCAGTTCTGATCCCTTCTTGCTCTGACATCGTGTCAGAGGAGACAGGGACCAGACTTGCAGAAAGACCCACCCAAAGGCTTAGGGGCCCATTTTGGCTGCCTGCTGTTGCCCTTCTGCCTCTCAGAGAACAAAAAGTAGTGGTGGCAGGGCAACAGCAAGCAGCCGAAATGCTCCCCCTAAGCCTTTGCACCCTGTGTGGCCCTGACCATACGCAGATACTGAAAGGCTCATTTCTGCACTGATAGTGGCATCAAAGTGCTCTGCTGCTGCCTTCTGAATTCTGCCGCCCTAGACAGACACCCAGTCCACCTAATGCTAGAGCTGGTCCTGTGTTTAGTGGGGCTAAAATTATAAGCCTTTTGCTTAGTAGAAAATAGAATGGCGAAAGAGAAGGCAATGGTGAAAGCTAGAAGGATGCTTGGGTGCATAGGGGGAGGAATGGCTAGCAGAAGAAAGGAGGTGATAGTGCCTCTATAAGTCTTTGGTGAGACCTCATTTGGAGTATTGTGTGCAATTCTGCAGACCGCACCTCCGAAATGATATAAACAGGTTGGAGTCGGTTCAGAGGATGGCTACCAAAATAGTCATTGAGCTTCGTCATAAGACATGGGGAAAGGCTTAAAGATCTTAATATGTATACTTTAGAGGAAAGGCGGGAGAGAGGAGATTTGACAGAGATGTTTAAATAACTCCAAGGCATAAATGCACAGAAAAGAGAGCCTTTTTTACCTGAAAGCTCTACAACGAGAGAACACAGGATGAAAGTGAAAGGGGATAGACTCAGGAGTAACATGCAGAAATATTTCTTTATGGAAAGAGTGGTAGATGTGTGGAATAGTCTCCCAGTGAAGGTGGTGGACAAGAGGACAGTATCTGAATTCAACAAAGCATGGGACAAACACAGAGGATCTCTAAAGGGAAACAGGGACTGTAGTGGTTGGTATGGAAGGGCAGACTGGATAGACTGTATGGTCTTTTTCTGCTGTCATGTCTCTGTTTCTATGTAAAAAAGAGCGAAGCAGAGGGGGCTTGGGATCCAAGATGGCAGCAGGCAGCATCTAGGCTCCGGTGCTCTGCTCTTGATGGGTCGTAAGAGGAAAGTGAGGTTCGGTGTGCTACCCCAGCCTGCCGCATTGACCTTGACTCCAGTTTCCAGCCCTTTGGATTCCTTCGTTCGATGCCAGGAGCCGCAGCCATTATTGGGGGACAGAAGCTTGGCTGGAGGATGCTTGGGGCTGGGTAGCTCAGCGTCTCTCTCGAGCAGTGACCTCACGCTCCCGGAAGCACAGCGGTCTTGGAAACAATTGTTCCCAGATTTGGCTCGTGGAGGTTTGGAGACGCTGGGCTCTCCGGTGTTGGGGGTTCCTGTGTCCTCGCTGGGGTCACCTTCATGGAGAATGGGAGACGGTGGTGTTCATCTGCAGGATCAACAGTCTGGGTTGGCTTCTGAGAATGGAGGCTCTGCCGTGACGTCTGGAGATGGCATTGGGAAGTCCCCTTTGGACCCGCAGACCAGTGCATTGAAGCCAATCGTGCAGCATGGGGCTGGAGTATTCTTTCCTTTACAGTGTCCTGATCAATTCACCCTGGAGGCTATCTAGTTAGCCATTAATCAACTTGGAGAGGCTCTTATGAACCGGATAGTTGGGATTCAAGGACCGGTTACTTCTAACACTGAAGGTTTGGCACAATCGGTGCAGAATTTGGACTTGATAGCGAATAGGGTGGAAGACGTAACTGTAAGGACTCAGCGTGTTGAGACTTTTTCTGATATATTTATTAAAGACTCTAATCATTTGAAAACTAGATTGGAGTGGTTAGACAATTATACTAAGCTTGCTAACCTTTGTTTGGTTAATTTTCCTGGCTCCCCTGTTATTTCAGCTAGGGAAATCTTTAAACAATATCTGGTGAACATGTTGGGCGTCCCAGCAGACTCATGCCCTCCTATTGTAAACATTTATAACCTTCCAAGGGGCCAGAAGTCCTTGGCTAATGCTGAGACTACTGGGCTTGGGCAATATGATGTTTTAAATGTCTCAGAGCTGTTAGAAACATCAGATACCTCCAGGGTCAGGCCTGCGACCTGTTTAGTAACTTTTGCTTTAGTTTCTGACTGAGAATGGCTTTTAAGGTTGTTTTTTAGGAAAAGAAACTTGATGTTTAAGGGGTGTCTTGTTTGGATTTTTCCGGACTTCGCTAGGGAAACCCGCCGTTGCAGGAAAGAGTTTCTGGTACTGCATCCGCGGGTTCTTCAGCTTGGGGGGTTTGTATTTCCTAAAGTATCCATGTAAGTGCTTGGTAAAACTGCAAGGTAATTCCTTTGTGTTTCTTTATCTTTCTCAATTGATTTCCTTTTTGAATCCTAAGGGCCCTGTGGGGGGCGAATGAGCAGGTCTCCTAGGCTGTGTATTGTTTTATCTGGCTGTTGATGTCTGCAAGTTTTCCTTGGTTAGTTTGGTTTAGTTTCCTTTTTTGAATCTCTCTATTGTGGGCTAGGGAAGGAGCTTGCTTTTTTGAATTATATCCGTTTATTATCGTTCTGTATAGTGTTTCTAGAAGCGTCCGCCCTTTTCTGTTGCAGGTGATTTAACTTGTAATGTTATTTTGAAAATTTAATTTAAAAAAAAGGAGCTAAGCAAATTTTAAAGTTGGTTCTTCACAGATCCTTTCGTTTGAGAAGAAGGACTTCTGATATGAACCCAGCGCTGTTTGTCAGACAGTTGGAAAGCAGAGCTCTTGTATCGACATTTCAGACCACATCCAGGAGAATTCTAACAAACGTAAATGCCACTGAGACGTGAAAGTTACAACGTTAAAGGCATGGGTGGGGGGGGGGGGTATAACCTGCACAAAGCAGCACTTACAGCCTTAACTACTTTTACTGAACAGACTGGACGGACCTTGCTGGTCTTCGTCTGCCAACATTTTACTATATTACCATGAAGGTAAAACAGCAGAGGTGTTTGGTGAATGGATTTTGATAGGCTTTTGGGATGTACATTCACTATGTGTGTGGCATCAGACATATCCTGGGACTGAGGACTTCAGCATTAGTAAAACAGACACTGATCATGCCATCAGGGCTTCCAGTGTGTGCTCCCAAATATTTGGATTGCCGGGTTGTTGGATTTTTTTTTATTTTTTGCTGTCAACCCACTCAAACCCTGACAACAGAAACAGCAGCTATCACAAAGCAAAATAAGAGCAAAGCTATAACTTGTGGAAAAGATTTCTCATCGGGTTACTTCTGAATGTTAATCCTGCGGCTCCTCTTTTGGCTTCACCCCAGGATCACCTTTGTCTTCCTGAAGCTACTGAAAGATTCCTGATGTTTAAGATAGCAACCACCTGATTTAATGCAGCAACCCAGGGCGCTGAGTTTAATTTGCATACTGTGGGTCTCTGTTAAGTGAACGTTATGACTCATCGGCGAGAATTTGCATGTGAAAACATTGTCTACAGAAGAATAGAAGCAAGTTGAAAAGTGCATGCTTTAAGCAGGTCCCCAAAGCTTCTTTCTCTAGCGGCATGGCGACAACAAAGCACTCAGAAAGGAGTAAAGCAGCATGAAGACCTCAAATCCTCTGGTATTGGGCAAAGAAGCAGCAATAGGGTTAGGTCAGGGTTGGAGCTTTGTAGGAGAAGGAGACAAATTGAGGGGTGCATAGAGGATCATCTGAGTGTCTCCATAGACAGGTTTGCCAGGAGAAGCTGATGGCCAGAGTGTACTTTTCTGCTACTGTCAGAAATATCACATGAAAGGACGTAGGGCCCCTTCTTTTAAAGAACGAATGGAATGCAGCCTTAATATTCACCTGTGCTGTCACAAAGGAGCTACTATTGACCAGTCCCAAATACAGTTTCTGGGACAATAGGACTGTAATATGTGAAATACATGGAAAGGGTAGAGGATGCCTGGAATGCCCTCCTGAATGAGGTGATGTAGCAAAACCAGTGACGGAATTCCAAAAGGGATGGGTCAGACACAGACGATCACTACATAGCAAGAGGATGGAATCGAGGCAAAAGTAAATAACTCCGAAATAGAGAGGAGAACCAGCCTGGAGTGACAGGGACAACCTTAAGCACAGAGGGAAGTAACCTGCACGGAGTGGCAGATGGAATTCTACACATCTAGCCGCTTTACTGGGCAGACTGGATGGACCCTGCTGGTCTTTATGTGCTGTCATTCATGTGCAGGAGAACTTTTAAAGGGACATCCAAGTGCAATCTGGGCTGTCTGAATAAAAAAACAGGCATGTCCTGGTGCAGACACAATTTCACAAACATGGACGTGCCCAAGAGGGATATCTGCAGGGCAGCTAAATAAAAAACATCGACATAGATGTCCCCAGAACAGTGCTTTAGAATATAGATGTCTAATAGAGAAGTGGGCTAGGGATGGGAAGTGAGGGTTCAAATCCCACTACTGCTTTTATTTACTCAACAGGTTTTTTTATACCACTTTATCCTGTGGTCAAAGCGGTATTCATCAAACAGAACTTAATACATTATAAAAGGATAACAAACTTGGGGAGAAGTTAATAGAGGGGTCATGGATTGTAGGGGGGTGGGTGGGAAAAAAAGGAAGGTTTACAATGAAAATCAGGAAGGGGTAGGAGGCAAGGGGACAGAGGTAGATGTACAGTGGGATCATGTCTTGTCTTCGGTGAAGTAGGCGGTAAATAGGTGTGTCTTGAGGACCTTTCGGAATAATAGGTCCTTTGTGGCCCATAGCTTGCATGGGATTGAGTTCCAAAGGGTAGGTACATAAAGAGAGAAAGCTCTTCTGGATGTGGTAGTGTTAGATCTAGTGAAGAAAACTGGGGTGCTTAGGGTGTTCTGTGATCTGTTTACCTCGAATGGTTGTCTTTGGTTTCTTGTATTATTGTCTGAAGGTGGGTGGACGATAGTCTGTTGAGTACTTTGAAAATTGTAAGGATGGCTTTAAATAGGGAGGAGTGGTCTAGTGGTTAGGACAAGGTACTTCAGGCCAGAGGGCCAGGGGTTCAAGTCCCACCTGGGGACAACAATCTCAGGCCAGAGGGACTGGGATTTCTAGTCCTAAAGGCACTCCTTGTGGTCTTGGGCAAGCCACTTAACCCTCCATTGCCCATGTTCCCTGTAAGTATTAGCATATGTGTCTCATGTTAAATGTATCCCCCACTTTGACTCAATTAAAAGCAGGATATAAATAAATCTTGTACATTCAATGATAGGTAGCCAGTGCAGCTATTTTAGTAAGAGAGTTATGTGATTATTTGTGCATGTATTGCATAGGATGTCTGCTGCCGTGTTGAAGGGCTAGTTGTAGGGGGTGGATTGCTGTTTTTGGTAGGCCTTGGAGGATGAGGTTGCAGGAATTTAGATGTGGGAAGATGAGTGCTTAAGGACTATGCAAAGGGTTTTTTTGGTTTAGGAGAGTCTTGAGATATTGTACCATCTTGATTTTATAACAGATATTTCTGATGTAAGTAGAGAATGTTAGGTGTTGATCAAAAGTGACACCCAGGTATCGTACTTCTTGTTGTACTTGAAGGTGAGTTCCATTTATTATTATTTATTTATTTATTAA
Organism: Ichthyophis bannanicus; assembly: GCA_033557465.1. Lineage (NCBI taxonomy): Eukaryota > Metazoa > Chordata > Amphibia > Gymnophiona > Ichthyophiidae > Ichthyophis > Ichthyophis bannanicus. The sequence continues at coordinate 47,736,408 of CM066035.1, forward strand.
CATTTTTTATATACCGCACTATTCGTTATCAGCGCGGTTTACATGGAACAAGAAAACTCAGACAGGTTACATTTATCTGGTTATTACAGTTAACAGGAAAATCAACTTGGATAACAGGATAACAGGAGCAACTATTTAAAAACAACTGTTTACATAACAGTGTCATAGCGTCTGAAAAGTGTACTGTTAATCTGTTGAAGTAGTGTAATGTGCTGTTGAGACAGGAAAGTTTACGTGGTTGGAATGTAGTTATTGATATTTGGGTGTGAATGTGTTTCTTTGTTCTCTGGGAAGTATTTGAGGAACAGATGATGTTTCAGGGCCTTCCTGAACTGGCTGAGATCAGAGATGGCCCTAATGTGTGATGGCTTATTAGGCTTATGGTGTTCGGTGGGGTGAAGTTGGTGCCTCTGGTAATAATTAGGGCTTCGTTTTATGAGGTTTATGGTCATATTTTGGGTAGAGAGCCAGGAGCTGATGTTAGTGAAGCAGTCAGGGTAGAGTGTGTTCATAGGTGCATAAATCATGATGTCTTTGGCATAAATGTGGTAGTGGATATTGAATGACTGTATGACTGAGCAGATTGGTTGGATAAAGACATTGAAAATCAGAGCAGAGAGGGCTGACCCTTGAGGGACTTCTTGAGTTTGAGTGTATGATTTTGACTTTGCGGAGCCTGATTTTATTTTTATTTATTTATTTTTATTTTAGCTGTATTTATATCCCACTTTTCACTGGGTCAAAGCAGTCAATTGGGGGATACATTTAACACAAGGGGATATGAGACACACACATTAATACATACAGGGAACATGGGCATTGGAGGGTTAAGTGGCTTGCCCAAGACCACAAGGAGTGCCTATAGGACTAGAAATACCAATCCCTCTGGCCTGAGATTGCTGTCCCCAGGTGGGACTTGAACCCCCAACCTTCTGGCCTGAAGTACCTTGTCCTAACCACTAGACCATGCCTCCCTATTTTTACCTGCAGTCATCAGTTTGATAGATACGAATGGAACCAGTGTAAGGGAGTTTCTGCTAGTCCAATTGCTTGCAGTCTTTTGATGATTAGAGCATGGGATATTGACTCAAGTGCTGCCTTGATGACGAGGAAAATAAGTAGATAACCTGTGTTTGGTCTGTCACTTCCTGTTATCGACTTGTCTAGGAGTGCAGCCATGAGAGTTTCAACTCCATGGTGGGGTCTAAAGCCATATTACTGGGGAGTAAGAGGGGAATGTATATCTATGTGATCGTGTAGTTGGTGGAGCACAATTTTTTCTAGTATTTTTGCTGTGAAAGGAAGGCAGGCTATGGGTCTATAAGACGTTGGTTGGTTCCCTTTCTTACTGGGCAGATGGAGGCCATTTTGAGTTTGAGTACTAGGTATCCTTGTTGTTGGGAGAGCTGGATTATCTTGTGGATTGTTGGTGCCAGCTGTTGCTTTGCGATCTTGATCCGGTTCACTGGGTATGGGTTGACAGGAGATGTGGTTGTGTTGATGCTGGTGATGATGTCTTAAGAACATAAGATATGCCTTACTGGGTCAGACCAAGGTCCATCAAGCCCAGTATCCTGTTTCCAACAGTGGCCAATCTACGTCATACGTACCAAGCAGTTTCCCCAAAAGACACAGGTTCCACAATGCTTGTATTGGGGCAAGCAGTGGATTTCCTGGGTCCCCTTTAATAATGGTTTAATGACCTTTCCTCCAGGAACTTGTCCAAACCTTTTTTTAAACTCAGTAACACTAACAGCTTTTACTACATCTTCCGGTAACAAGTTCCAGAGTTTGATTATGGGTTCAGTGAAAAAATATTTTCTCTTATTAGTCTTAAATAGTTTACACTGTAGCTTCATTGCATGTCCCCTTGTCTTTTTATATTTTGATGCCTTAAAGAATCGATCTACATTTAGATGTTCCACTCCATCATTAATTTATAGACTTCTATCATATCTCCCCTCAGCCGTCTCTCTTCCAGGTTAAAGAGCCCTAACCTTTTTAGCCTCTCTTCATAGGAGTATCCTTCCATCCCCTTTACCATTTTGGTGACTCTTCTCTGTACCTTTTCTAATAATGTTATATCCTTTTTAAGATACGGCTACCAGAAGTGCACACAATATACAAGGTACAGTCGCACAATGGAACGATACAGAAGCATTATAATATCTTTTGTTTTATTCTCCATTCCTTTCCTTATGATTCCTAGCATTATATTTGCTTTCTTGGCCGCCGCTGCACACTGGGCAGAGGGTTTCAACATGTTATCCACGATGGAGCCTAAATCTTTTTCCTGGGTGGTGGTTCGTAATGTGGAACTTTGCATTGTGTAACCATAGTTTGGGTTGTTCTTTCCTAGGTGCATAACTTTGCACTTGTCCATATTAAATTTCATCTGCCATTTGGATGCCCAGTTTTCCAATTTATCCAGATCCTCCTGCAGCTTTCCACAGTCCTCTTGGGGTTTAACAACTTTGAATAATTTTGTATCATCTGCAAATTTGATTACCTCACTTGTTATTCCCTTTTCCAGGCCATTTACAAGTATGTTAAAAAGCAGGGACCTAGCACAGATCCTTGGGGTATTCCACTGTTCACCTTTCTCCATTGGGGAAATTGGCCATTTAGCCCTACCCTCTTTCTATCTTTTAACCAGTTCCTGATCCACAATAGTACACTGCCTCCTATTCCATGACTTTTTAATTTCACCAAGAGTCTCTCACGAGGGATCTTGTCAATGTTTTTCTGTAAATCCAGATACACTATATCAACTGACTCACCTTGTCTGTTTATTCACACCTTCAAGAAAACATAACAGATTAGTAAGACAAGACCTTCCTTGGCTAGAGCCATGCTAGCTATCTCCCATTAAGCCATGACTATCTACATGTTCGGTAATTTTGTTCTTTTTAATGGTTTCTGCCCTTTTTTCCAGTATGGACGTCAGGCTCACCGGCCTGTAGTTTCCCGGATCACCCCTGGAATCCTTTTTAAAAATTGGCGTTACATTGGCCATCTTCCAATCTTCAGGTATTACGGATGATTTTAATGATAGTTCACAGATTACTCATAGTTGGTCTACAATCTCATATTTCAGTCCTTTCAATACCCTTTGATGTATACCATCCGGTCCAGGTGATTTGCTACTCTTCAGTTTATCAAATAGTTGTAATATATCTTCCCAGTGTATCGATATTTTTTTTCAATTCTTCTGAAGCATCACCTTTAAATACCATTGCAGTCATGGATAACATCCCTACATCTTCCTTGGTAAAGACCGAAGCAAAGAATTTATTTATTTAACAGGTTTTATATACTGCTTTATCATTTCAATCAAAGTGGTTTACATTGAAACTTAAACAGGGACACTGATAACTTGGATTTTTCTGAGGCAATGGAAGGTTAAGTGACTTGCCCAAGGCCACAAGGAGTACTAGAGAGAATTAAACCCTGGTCTCTGGGATATCAAGTCAATGCTCTAACCATTAGGCTACTCCTCCATTCCGATTCATTCAGTCTCTCCACTATGACCTTGTCCTCTCTTAGTGCCCATTTTACCCCTCTATCATCTAATGGTCCAACTGACTCTCTCACAGGTTTTTTGCTATGAATGTACTTGAGAAAGTCTTTATTACACATTTTTGCATCCACAGCAAGCTTCTTCTCAAATTCTCTCTCTGCCTGCCTTATCAATGCCTTGCATCTAACTTGCCAGTGCTTATGTTGTTTCCAGTTTTCGCCATTTGTGTTTGGGTGTGAGTGATGAGAATGCTTTCCACATGTGGAGGGGTTTTGAGCACTCTTGGGTCTATAAGGCAGATTATGCTGTTTTTGCTAGGGGAGGTTACGGTTTTGAAGTAGTTTGCCATTTCTTGTGAGGTCAGAAGTGTTTCTTCTGATTGGTGGGAGTTATCCTTTATAAGGGACTTGACTATCTCGAAGAGTTCACGAGGGCAGTTGATAGAGTTTTGTATAGAATTCTTTCTTTGATTGTAAGGTGGCTGTTTGATATTATTTGAGTTTGATTTTGTAGGAAGCGAGGTTATCTGGTGTTCTTGAGCTTCTTCATATATTCTCAGAAGCTTTGAGAGTACGGTTCATGTCCTTTAGTTTCATTGAATACCATATGGCTGATCTATGTTATGTTTGAACACAGGGCTTGTGTGGTATTATTGCTGTGTCTGATATGATTTTGTTCCAGGCTTGCACAAGGGAGTCAAGATCATCGGGAGTGGGCTGTAGATTGGGTCGGACTTTTGCCAGAAATTCTTTGTTTTCAAGGTTAAGGAATCTGCGAGTGGTGGGTTCAGTACTGAGAGGATTCCGATCCAGTCTGCTTTGGGGTATGAGGATGGAGATAAGCTTGTGGTTGGGCCATGGGATCTCAGTGGTAATAGGGGGTGAGATGTGGTGGTTCTTAATAATTGTGTTGAATACTGGGTATTATGGCGTGCTTTCTTCTCTACACTCTCTGGGTGTTTTTCAGGTGCCTGGAGCAGATTAAAGTTTAGACATGAACCTTGACATTTCTGAGATTAGGTTCCAGGAATGCCTCCATTATGCCCCTGTCACACTTGGTTATGGTTCTATTTTATTTGATATACCACAGATCTGTGGACAAACTCTGCAGTTTAGAATACAATAAAACAAAATAAAACATATTCAATAAAATAAAAAACTAGAAATGATAAAACATAACATAACAATAAAAAATAAAAAAGGGAGGAATGGCAATTATCTTGATAGAAAAGAAATGAATAAAGAACTCCCAAGTAATGCACAGAAAGCGTGTAGGAAAGGAAGATGGGTAGGGATGGGGTCAAAGTTCAGGGGAGGGTACTTATCAGCACTGCTAATTCTTGAAAACAGCCCATCCTCTCTAACTAGGGGATAGAGCCACTCCAAATCTTGTTCACACAAATATGTCTTCAGTGCCTTCTTAAAATGTTGGACGTTTGCCATCTTACTGGGCAGACTAGATGGACCATACTAGTCTTTATCTGCTGTCATTTACTATGTTACTATGCAGCAAAAAAAGCTGATTTTCTAGTAATCTCATACTTAAGCAGTGATGTTCTCACACTGGGGATATCCACATATCCAACTTCTAAAATGGCTCAGAAGGCGTCTCTGTGCATTAGACACCTCTATGTCTATTTTAAGACATCCAAAGCTCAAATAGGGCTTCCAAAATGATCCTCGCTAAATTCCAGAGTACCGATTCCAGTCAAGGAGCTCCTAGCATGTACTGCAAAGATGTGCGGGGAGCTCTGGACGGGGTGGGCCAGAGGAGGATCAAGAGTGGAGAGTAGGCGGGACTCTGACCCTGGACATACAGGGCCAGTTCCGGTGTTTGTCTGGGGTCGGCAATCTAGATGGGGGACTTATTCCATCTCGGAGGTGGAATAAGTCCCCCTGACATCGATAACCAGTCTGGCCAGGACCTGAGACACAGGTGAGCAAGGCAGGCGGTTCCCCGCAGCCCGATCCCAGCCTCAGAAGGCCCGATCAGGGGTCGGGTGGCGGGGAACAGGACATTTTTTTGTGGTGCAGGCGGTCGGGGCTCCGGCATGGAGCCGCAGTGCTATGGTGACGGGACACCATGGCACTGCAGCTCCATGCAGGAGCCCAGGTTGGACTAGCAGGGCTGGATCCGGGGCATCCAGCAGGCCAGAATCGGAGCAAGCCCTGCCTATCCAGGCTGATTTCACCTGATTCTGATCCCACGAGGACGCAAAGCCTCCATGGGATCAGAATCAGATGTAATCCGGCCTGTCCAGATTCTGGACATCCGAACAGGCCGGACATGTCCCAAATGGAATTCGCCTCATAATAAATAAATAATGACATAAAGACCCCCAAGCCACCAGGAGAAGGGCAAAGTGTCATGAACATTAGCAGGAAGACCCCAAGTTAATGAACATGACAAATATGGTCACTGGTGTCAAATGTGTGGAGTCATTATCCCCAAAGATTTGGCCATTGAGGTTCAATGGGCAAGTCAGCCTTCTAAGTACCATCAATACTCCAGGAACTCAGAAATGAAATTGCAAGTATACTATTAGCAATCTGTAATCTTTCATTAAAATTGTCTACAGTACCTGAAAATTGGAGAGTGGCCAAACTAGCACAAATTTTTAAAAATGATTCCTGAGATTCTCTGGAAAACTTCACATTGGTGAGTCTGACCTCAGCTCCAGGCAAAGCAGCAGAAACTATTACAAAAAACAAAATGACTGAACAAAAAAATAGTCATTGTTTAATGGGACAAAACATACCTAAAATGCAAGGATGCCAATAATGTTGACCACAACTGTATGAGCTGGAAGTAGGATATTGGGCTTGATGGACCTTTGGTATGACCCAATATGGCAGTTTTTATGTTCTTATGTTCATATCAGATGTTTTTCTATATTTGTATATAAGACACCATAGAACTAGTTTCCATGACTTGGCCATATCAACTGAATGTTCACATCTCTTCTCTGGCCATTATCGAGGATTAGATAAAAGACAAGACCCACTACCCACAAAGGTGCCAATTAAATGCATTTTACTATGCTCGGGCACCAGAAATTGTGATTTTACAATTTCTCTGCAGAGGGCTGAATACATTAGCCTAGTGAGCTGGGTCACAGTAGATGTCTTGCTTTTATAAGCCTCCCGTTAGATGAAATACGAAGGAAACATAATTGAAAAGAATGTAACAATTCCATGATCTTGTTGGCATAACTTGATTTTTCAAGTTTGTCACATCAGTTAATGAGGGCTACTGTAGAGGCCAGGAACATTGCCAAATGCACTGAGTTAACTTAGGACTCATCATTGCTTCCAGGGAGCACTGGATCGGTGAAACCAGGAAGGGGAGAACTTGCAGCAGCTGGTTCATGTTGCTGCAGTGACTAAGATTTAAAGCATTCTTTTGGGTACAGGGCAACAAGTTTTGATTTGAGACACAAAGGGTCATGCTTATTAAAGGGTGCACAAAACTAGCACACAGGCCTGCCGTTAACATGTTGCTAACAGGCTGCACGGTGCTAACCAGCAGGCAGCTGCATTTATCGTCACCCTTGGGGTGGTGTTAAGTTCATTCATGCTAAAAGCAACATTTGCAGTTAACGCATGCCCTAAACATTCATGCTAACCATTATGTGCCGTCAGCACCCATATTCCACCCCCCTCACTGCCCAATTACACGCTACCCAGTTAGTGCAGGATTTTTAGCATGGGGTCTCACTCTCTTAGGGCGGTGTGCTTACCACACGGCAAACCCCATACTAAAGGCTAATGCACCTTAATAAACATCCCCCAAAATGCATAAGATGATTTTTTTTTGTTTTGCTTCAGGAAAATTCTGTGGAGGCGATTGAAACTTGCTTGATCGAGTAGTCAGGAAAAAGGCAGCATTTCCCTTCACCCACAGCAGGTATCTTGTTTTATCCGTCCTGGTGCTGGTGTGGTGAATGGGGTAGGTATGGCTACCTGTGCTTAAAGCAACCAGCATGTTCCCTGCAGTTACTGCGCTGAAAGCTCTTTACTGTGTGTGAAGGTCATTCGCAGCTGCCGAAGGTGTCCTTAATACCACTTATTGAGGTTCGCTAACTGCACCTGCAGTAATTTCAGCATTGACAGTGCGAGGTAATTATCGTGGGTTAACTGCAATCTGTACCCACTCTCTATCCGTAACGTGCCCATTCCTCACCCCATCGCACAATGAGCAACTAACACAGAAATTAGCATTCACTAACTGCCATGCCAGTATGGTAACAGGTACTGCACGCCAAAACGCACGTTAGTAAACATGCCCTTTCTTCCCCTTTCCTTCTTCTAGTCTTGAAACAGAGATTTGATCTAACTCAGGGTTGTACTTCCATCTGGAAATGTGCTTTTATGAAATATTATGTTTATAATTAAGGGTTCCTCTGTCCATCTGGTATATACTGGGATATCCAGAGGACAGGTAGGTCTCTCGCACTCTCTGGTTCCTGGAGATTTATTGAACAGACCCTCCCAGGTCCTGTAAACAGGATTTCATGATTTATGCCAGTGAACTGATGAAATTTCAGAAATGATAGAAATCTGTGGCCTAATCCTGTAATAATGCACTATACCACCCACGAGATTTACCCAGAGAGACAGACACAGTAGAAATTAAAGAGATTTGCTAACATAAACTTGTAGCCAACTCTGTACAGGAAACTAGATAAGAGTATTTACAATAATGCAATTATAGTGTTACACATTTAAATTTGAGAATAAAATGCAAATAAATTATCAGACGTTGGATTAACCCTGGCCTGATGGAGTCAGAGTCCGACTGTTAGGAGATATCAGGCCAACTTTGCACAAATCAACAGACTGAAGCCAAGAGCTACAGTAAATACTGCTCTAGATCAATAGTCTGTAAATATTACAAGAGTTCAAGAGGGTGTGAATACCTTAGAAGTAAGTGGGTAAGATACCCAGAGGATCACTGAACTGACAATCTGTTTGCTGATGCAATGGGGTGGGGTGGGTGGAGGGGGGGGGGTAGGGGCAGGGAGAGAGAAAGTTCAGAGTAAGGGATAGAACAACATGGGGAGATGAGAGAGAGTCCTTGATTTCCTGAGACTCTAAAGAACAGATGCAGCCAAACTGGGAAAAGAAAAAAAAAACAGAACTGCTCAGAGCTGTAAAATAATAAAGAGAAACAGGTATTTGACTAATAGAGCCCAACCCTTTATTCATTGTGATTATCCTGAATACCTGACTGATTAGGTGTGTCCCAAGGACAGGGTTGAGCAATGGCGACGGAAAGGAGTGGGCCACAGGGGCCATGGTCCCACCAACATTTTGCCCAATACAGCATCAGCAATAGAGAGCTTTGAGGCAGGGCTGGAGATTGCCTTGTTTGGCCCCCTCCAATGAAAACGATATGTCGCTGCCCCTAGGGTTGATAACCACTGATCTAGGAGAAGACCGGATGCTGATGCACCACTAGTAGCTTAACACCATGCTTCATCTCAGCCTCAATCGGGACTAGGGAGGAGGATTTATATATGGCAGACATCCCAAACCGAACCTCCCAGCCCATTACCCCGCTGATTCCATAGGCATAAGATCTAAATCTAAAGAGGACCGCTATGTACCTCCATGTTACTGGGGGGAAACGATTGCCGTGGATGGCCAGACATTCTTATTGGATCCTTTTACCTTTCTTTTGGTTCCTTGGGATGTTAATGCCAGTGCTCCTGAGGTTTTGTCCTCCCCTTACCCCCCATTGCTTTCTACTTCTCTAACTCTAATGCTATGTCGCTTACTGAATATTGGTCTTGTCCAAAACGTAGCCTTCAATGGAGCATACCATTCATTGTAGACTGCATTCCCAAGCAACCCAACTACAAGCAGATCTGATCCTGGTGAGCCCTGGGTCACTAATGGCCTAACACTTTCTAAGGTACCACCCTCAATCAGAAGCTCTTGGGCCCATGATTCAAGTGGTACTGAGGAGGCAAACTTCTATATGCCACGTTTCCTCTATCCATCAGGTGGGAGAGAATTGGCGCTGGTCTCAGTTCTTTCCCTGGAAAGTTAAAATAGAGTCTTTGGAGGTAATGATAGCTTTTAAAAGGACCAGTCAAACACTACTACTACTACTACTGAACATTTGTATAGCGCTCCAAGGCATACATAGCGCTGCACAGAGACATGTAAAAGACAGTCCCTGCTCATTGGAGCTTGCAATCTGATAAAGACAGACAACACAGTAGCTGTAAACATGGGATACATCTACGGGGAATGATAAGGAAATACAAAAGGCATTGGGTGAGTCAAGATCAGAAAGCAGCAGCGAAGAGGAGAGTTTTCAGCCTGGATTTGAAAAGAGTCAGAGAAGGCATCTAATGTACAGATTCAGGAAGTTTGTTCCAGGCATAAGGAGCAGCAAGGTGAAAGGAGCAAAGTTTGGAGTTAGCTATAGAAGAGAAGGGTACAGACAGAAGCGATTTGCCACAAGAACAGCGTGGGGTAATATGAGCATGACAAGGCTGGTGGAAGATTAGGCGCGCAGCAGAGTGTTGAACAGATTAAAGGGGAAAGCGATGACTCAGAGGGAGACCAGCAAGGAGCAGGTTACAATAGTCTAGTCGGGAGGTGACTAAGGAGTGGATAAGTGTCTTAGTAGTGTGTTCAGAAAGAAATGGGCGAATTTTGTTGATGTTGTAGAGAAAGAAAAAGCAGGTTTTAGCTATCAGTTGGATGTGTATGGAGAAGGAACGAGAGGAGTCAAAGACAACCCCAAGGTTGTGAGCTGAGGAGACAGGGAGGAGTAGTGAGTTATCCACAGAGACGGAGGAAGGAGGAAGGGAAGAAGAGGGTTTAGGGGGAAAAATAAGAAGCTCAGTTTTGACCATGCTCAATTTCAAACAGTGGTGAGACATCCAAGCAGCAATGTCAGAAAGGCAGGCAGAGATCTGGGTCTGGATTACTGGAGAAATTTCAGGTGTAGAGAGGTGGATCTGGGAGTCACCAGCATAAAGATGGTACTGAAAGCCATGGGAAGAAATGAGTGCACCAAGGGACTGGGTATAGAGAGAGAAAAGGAGTGGACCCAAGACTGCTCCTTGGAGTGTACCAACTGAGAGTGGGATAGCAGTAGAAGAGGATCCAACAGAACAAACACTGTAAGAGCGATGGGAGAGATAAGAAGAGAACCAGGGGAGCACAGAGCCCTTAAAACCAAGCGAGGTATCAAGGAGAAGGATGTGGTCAACAGTGTCAAAAGCAGCAGAAAGGTCAAGAAGGATGGTAGCCACTCTTGATACCCTGCCCTTCTCATGGTGTCTTGGGCTGTTCTTTATCTTTATTAAAACATTTTATAGACTGCCCATCGGTAGCCATCTGAGCGATTTACAATAACAATAATATTTATTAGGAAAGCCAGAAACAGAAAAGGAACTACAATGCCAGACAGGAATGTGCACACCCATATAGGACTAAAGAGAAAAAGAGCCTAAGTGGAAGGAGAAGAAGAAACGGGGGGGGGGGGGGGGGGGCAGGGAAAGGGAGGTCAAATGCAGTACAGAAGAGGTGGATTTTCAGGAGAGATTTGAATTTGGGAAATGATTATTCTTGACGGATTAGGGGAGGAAGGGAATTCCACAGTAATGGGGCTAGAAAAAAGAAGGCGGAATGGGTTTGCTCCAAGCGGGCATGGGCAGGAGACGGGAGGTCAAGGAGGTTGGTGTGCAGGGACCGGAGGCTACGAAGTATTGTACGAAAGTGTATTGAGTATGCAAGATACTGAGGAGTGTGCAGATGCAGGGCTGTGTGTGTTAGGATTAAGAGTTTGAAGGTAATACAGCAGGGAAAGGGGAGCCAGTGCAGGTGGATCAAGGAGGGAGTGATGTGATTAAAGCGAGGGGTATGAGTGAGGAGACGAGCAGCAGTGTTCTGAATTAGCTGTAGATGATGAAGTTGATGTTGGGGGATACCGGCAAAAAACAACATTACAATAATCGAGATGCAAAATTGCTGAAGAGAGAAGGAGAGCTGTGAGGGATACTGGAGAGAGCACAGGACTGATGGCTCAAATCTGATGAAGAAAAAAGTGGGAGCGGTGCACAAGCGAGGAGATGTGAATGTGGAACATCAGAATGGAGGATAACCCCCAAGTACCGGAGTGAGGTTACAAGGGGGATTGGGGCATCCAAAAGAAGAGGGTAGAAGGTCGGTTGGGGACCACAGTGGATGAACCACATTGCAGATGTTTTGACTGGGTTGAAATGGAGTAAATTAGAAGATAGCCAGGTAGTGACAAGTGAGAGACAGGTGTTGGGGGGGGGGGGGGGGAGAAATTCAGATTATCAGGGGAAGTGTGGTGTAGGAGAATAATATCATCAGCATAGTAGTAAGCCAAGATCCCAGATTGTTGTACCAGGAGGTTCAGGGGAACCAGGAAAATGTTAAATAGAAGGGGGACCAGAACAGAGCCCTGGGGAACCCTGCAACTAAGTAGTAGAGGAGAGGAGATGTACGCATTAGAAACCACAGAGAAGGAGCAGGAATAGAGGAAGGAGTAGAACCATCGAAAAACTGTCCCCAAGAGAACTGCTTGCCTGCTGTTTCCTGGGTTCCGGTGCGGCGTCGGGTGGAGGAGGAGATTGGAGGCCCCGCCCCCCCTTCGGGCCGCTACTTCAGCGTCGGCCCGCCGCGGGCGTGTACCCGTGGGCGCGTGCCCGAAGGGGCGTGACCAAAGGGGCAGGCCACGCCCCTTTGGAGCCCCTTCGGAGCTGTGAGGAGCTGTTCAGCACGATCTCATGGGGAGACGGAGAAAAAAGGTGTTCTCATCAATACCTGCTAAAGTTGGTAAAACTGTTGGGCCCATGGATCGCCATCTCGTGGGTGCTACTTCATCTCCCTCTCAGGAAGAACACTCGAGGGAATCCGTGAGTACTGTGTCTGAATCCTCCTTCAATACACATGGGGTTGCCCAACCCGGAAAGGAAGAAGTACCGGAGGTTATTTCTGCTCGGGAGGGTTCTCCTGGTGGAAACCCTCCTTTAGTTCAGAAGTCTTCATCTTTGCTGACTTTTAAAGAACAAGGAGCTATGTTTCCCACTCCGGTTAAATTTTCATCTGGTGCAGTGGATGTGGCTGTACCTGCGGAAGTTTCCTTGAAGGATATTTGGGAGTTGGTAGCGCGTATGGAAGCTTCCTTTCGTGCTTCTTTCTCCCAAGTAGAGCGTTTTTCCAGTGAAGTGGTGCAGAAGCTCTCAGACCATGAGGAATCACTTACTAAACAGGATAAGTTATTGTCTAAATTGGAGGGTCGCTTTTCTGTATTAGAGGCTACTGCCTCTTCCTCTATGAAAGATAGTGTTATGGTTCATCATCAGTTGGAGGCTTTGGAAAATAGTAGTCGTTTGAAAAATTTACGTTTTTTAAATTTTCCGTGTACTCATTATCTTGCTCCTTTGATTTTGCTACAAAAATATTTTAAAGAAGTGCTGCTTATTGATGATGTAGATTCTATTAAGGTTTCTTCTATATATTATATTCCTATGCTTCCTGCAGTAAAGGCTTCTTCTCCTGTTGCTTTACAGGAAGGGGACCCCAATGGCGTAGGGTCCTTGGATTTGTCTCAATTTTAGGAATCCTCTAATGATTTAATCTCTCAGCGAGCTACCTTGTTAGTTTCCTTTATTTCAGTTCAAGATAAGAATATGAGTCTAAGTTTATATTTTAAAAAGAAGAATCAGGTGTTTTGTGGAGCCCCCATACAAATTTTTCCTGACGTGTGTAGGAGCACCCAGGCTCGCCGTAAGGCATTTTTGGGTTTAAAAGCACGGACCCTTGCCATTGGTGCGTCTTTCTTTCTGAAATACCCTTGTAAATGTATTGTAGTTTTAGAAGGGGTTAAATTTGTTTTTCTTGATGTCGGCCAATTTGAGGCATTTCTGATTAGCAAAGAATCCTCATGATATTTTGTTCTTCTCTTCCATGTAAATTGGGCTTTGAAATATTGGGAACCCGTTGTTTGTTTTTGTTTTTCCCTTTTTTGTTTTTTCTTGGGCAGGTTGATGTCTCCTAGACGTGGACTTGATTGTATTCCTGCTTTATTTTTCAATAAAGAATTGTTTAAAACTTAAAAAACAAAACAAAAAAACAAACAAAAAAAACCTGTCCCCAAAGACCTGCAGTTCTGAGGCATGAGAGGAGAATGGTCGACAAGATCAAAAGCAGCAGAGAGATCCAGAGAGACATCTAGAGAAATGTCACCACGGTCGTGAGAGATGTGGAGTTCATTAAGGAAGGACAGAAGGATGGTCTCGGTGCTATGACCCGAACGGAAACTAGACTGACAGGAGTGCAGAAAATGAGTGGAGTCTAGGTGAGAGGAGAGTTGTGCAAAGACGGCCTTTTCAAGGAGTTCTTATCAAGTTTTGTACCGCATTGTTCCTCTTCTGATTCCTTGGGGTCTCCATGCCACTGTTAATGCTGAGTTGCCTTTCTCTCTCAGCAGCTTGGGGGTCTTTATGTCACAGTTGGTCCTGCTTTGCCCCTTTGATAATGCCTAGTGTGTTCTTCTTCTGTTGGTGCTGTTTTCCCTCCTCTCCTTGCTTTGGGGTACCCCTGTCACTGGTGGTTCTGCTTTTCCCCTTTCATGGTGTCTTGAAATGTTCATGCCGCTGTTTGGCCAATTTTCAGAAGTAGCCAAAAGAGCAACAGAATGTTAGGAATTATTAGGAAAGGAAGAGAGAATAAAACAAGGAATATCATAAAGCCTCCAGGGCTGCAGCTGGTGGCCCTCTCTACCCCACCACATGGTCAGAGGAGGGGCAGGTGGGTCCCCGCTGCTCGATCTGGGCCCCAGCTGCCCCCGCTGTGGGTTGGCACTGCGGCGGGCTGGCTGTGAAGCGGACAGGACATCTCCCGCGGGGTTGCAGAGGCATGCCGAGCCGTCTCAGTGCCTGCTCCTGCTCCTGTAGGAACGTTCAGCTCCCACGATGCAGAATTGAGTACTCAGGGGCCGTCCTGTTCGGGGGCATCCAGGTGGCCGGATGTGCTCCTTCCTGCATCGGGCTCTACATATCTTCAGCTTGGAGAAGAGATAACTAAGGGGAGATATGACAAAGGCCTATGAAATCCCAAGTGGAGGTGAATGGGTAAATGTGAATGATTTTTTATTCCTTCAGAAAGTGCAAAGACTAGCGGACATGCTATGAAGTTACTAAGTAGTACATTTGAAATTGCCAGAGGAAGCGGTAAAAGCATTTAGCGTAGCTGTGTTTAAAAAAGGTTTGGACAAGTTCCTGGAGGAAAAAATCCTTAAAGCAATACTAAGTTAGAATTGGGGAAAGCCAGTGCTTATCCCCGGGTTAAACAACATGGAATCTTGCTACTTTTTCGGCTCCTGCCAGGTACTTGTGACCTTGATTGGCCACTGTTGGATACTGGGCTTGATGGACTTTCGATCTGGCCCAGTGTGGCAGTTCTTATATTCTTCTGTTTGTGCCACTTTGCTTCACTCCGTCCCTTGTGGTGCTCTTATCTCTGCTGCTAATACCTGCCTGCACCCTGCCTGCACCCACATTCGTTGCAGTTGCAGTATTAGCATGGCTAGCATGCATTTGTGTCAGCACCTGTACTAGCTTTTACCTCTTAACGTGCATAAGGTGCCAAAACGCTAGTAAATATGCCCCTTGATTTTATGTAGAATGTATTCCATCTGAGGGCCAAACAAATCTCAGTACTATATGCTTGAAACACGAAGGATATAAATTTTAAAATTCTTCATGGAAAATGGTGCTGCTTCTACAGCAGTATCTCATGTTTTATGGATTTTATGGTTTTGAATTGTATTTTTATTATTGATGCGAACTGCATTGTATGATTTTTTTCAGGAAGTCAGTAAGTAAATGTTTTATAAATAAATATACAAGAAATTCATTTGTGTGGTGAGGCGGTGTATGTGTGTGTGTGAAACTGCTGATGCCTGTGATTGTGTGTGCTGTACTTATTTTTCAGTAGGATGTGGTGTGTGTATGTGTGTGTGTGCTCTACTTATTTTTCAGTGGGATGGGGTGTGGGGGTGTGTGTTTGTGTGTGTGTGGTAAGAATCTTGCCTGTGCTCTGGATAAGTGGAGCACTTTGATTGCCGCGGCTGTCTGCAGGGCGCATTTTATAAGCACTAATTTGAGAAGCATATCTAAAGAAAGGAGTGCACATCTTAAGCATTAAGGGATATAGAGAAGCCTTTTGTTTGTGCATCTTTGTCTAACCTGAAAGACTCACCAAGGCACTGGCAATCAGCGTTTCAAAGCTCTTTGATTCCTTGGTGGGATGCGAATGCTTATTTCTATAGCATTCAAAAGGTGTATAGTGCTTTTACTAACCCCACACGTGTGTGGGCTGCAGTCAACCAATTATTCAGGTGCTTCCTTCTAGCAGGGCTGTGTGGAGGTCTCTCTGCTTACGGGAGATTCTCTGCCTGGCTCTCTCATATTGCGCAACTTGGATCTCTGAACAGCAGTCATCAGCAGGCCATTGGCATGTGGACAATGTCCTTCTTTGAATTTTGGCTAAGATGAAGCCCTCCAGGAGAGTCAAGGGCCATCCATTCTGACCTCTCTGCTGGAACAGGTGTTTTCCATGAGCCCAACTGCTGATTTCACCCAGGCCACCCAAGGACTGTAGCCACCTAATGACTTTCAGTCACTACTGACCTAAGCAAACGGCTTTTACCACAGCGTCTGGAATGATTTCCACAGCTGAATTATCTACCAACTGACCAAATATTTTCACTTATTTATTTTAGACCTGCTACCTAGTAGCTTCATGACGTATCCTCTAGTCTTTGCATGGAAAAAATCAGCTCACATTGTTTCGAGCTTTCCAAACTTCATTGAGAGATAAAACCCCTAAAAGCACAAAGTGGAGCTTCAGAGTATTGTCTCTGCTTCTTCCTACCAAGGGCGGCCTGAACGGTGCTGGAATCTTTTGCTGATGTTCAAGGACAGAGAACAAGTCAAAAGACAGGCAAAGCGGTACACCGGAGCTCCGCAGCAGCAGCTGATGCTCGAAACTCGTTTTCAGCTTCTTAACTACTTTCATAATGATGCACTAGATCAGAACTCAGCCGAAAGTGAAACTGATCCAGCCTCTGGGTTTTCTAGGCAAGGACTCAGGAATTTTATAGCCCCCGGTATTTCGAGGTGGTTTC